>JAMFLL010000686.1:0-28606 GCA_027475725.1 Pythium rhizo-oryzae | reverse complement strand
ATGTGATCGAGTGATGGTGTGATAGCGTGATAGCGTGATAGTGTGGTAGAGTGGCAGTGTGAAAAATGATGCGTGGGGATGAAAAGTGTGAGGGAGTGTAAGCAAGAGCGGGGGTGGGAGGAGAGTTGGTGTGTGTGTGAGTGGTGTGTGTTGTTTGGAAGAAGTGTAAAGGAGGTACATGGGCAAAGGAGCAAAAGAGCCAAGAAGCAAAAGAGCAAAATAGCAAAAGAGCAAAATAGCAAAGATGGGGCCGCACCGGGAATCGAACCCGGGACCTCTCGCACCCGAAGCGAGAATCATACCACTAGACCACGCGGCCACAATGAGCGTAACCGGTTACCACATAACCATAACCAACACACACACGACACGACCCACAAACAACACCAAACAACAACACAACACGAAACACAAATCAACCAAACACGCACCACACTCACCGCATAACTCTCCTCCCCTCTAGCTCCTTCACTCCCCCATCGCCACCACACAACTCGCTTACCAACAGCCTCCTTCTTCCATTCTTTCATTCTTTCATTCGTTCACCCGTTCACTCCTTCGCTCTTTCGCGCTTTCGCGCTTTCGTTCTTTCATGATACTCCATCGGAGCCCACGATTGTCACTGCAAGCGCGAGAGTACCGTGGGCTAAATGCGGCGCAAGCGCGACCCAGACACGACCCGGACGTTCATAGATGCGGCTCTCCCACGGCGAGCCTATGGAGTCCTTGTTGCAAGTTGAAACATCAAACCTGAAACCTGAAAGATGCAAGATGAGAGATGAAAGATGAAACCCGAAAGACGAAAGTCGGAGGGTCCTGAAAGCTTTCTAAAATGGTGGAGTGTTTGCTACCAGACGGTGAAACGTACTCTGATGCTATCGGCGAAATCGCAACCGATAAGTCCTAAACCCATGACCCCACACAGACCTCGTTTAGCTGCCTGCGGGTAGACGGCCGTCTCACTCGACATGAGGGCGCGATTCTCAACGCCGTATTCAACGAGGCGAAGCAGCGCAAGTACGTCCCTGTCTTTCTGTCTGTCGGTGGTCCGGACGACCGACACGGGCATCAGTTACGAGTCGGCGCTACGAGCAATCCAGGCTGCCGATCGAAAACCAGGTGTTTTCAGTCATGAGATCGCTTCCAGACAGTGTCATGCAGTCGCCTCATCCGTGGACCTCGCAACCATCGCCGGATTGGGGAATGGGTGCGTCTCTGGTTCACCAATTGTCGTGCCAGAGTCTGGCACGTGTGTTCAACGGCTGCTGATGCGAGCAAAGAGGCAATTATCGAGGTCCTGGCTGGATTTACCGGTGCAGACATGGCTGGTTTGGAGTATTTCCGGAACACCAGCTCCGTTTATGTACCACCGATCCTATCACTGTGTGAGTTGGACCATGCGAAACCGTGCAGCGTATTCCCGCTCACCCCGTTCGATTCACTCTTCAGTGATGATGACAGTCATACGCGTGGTCTGCTCGTGGGTTCGAGCTGCTTGCAACAAGTCGATGGACGGCTTGATCACATCATCATGCAGCTCGGGATATGCCAATAGCGAACGCTTCTTTCTCGTTTGGCGTGCAGCATGTAGCCAGCATGTGAGCAAACGCACATCAGGCTAGACGAGTTCAAGCGCGAGTGCGACACGACGCTACTTCGACTCCTCCCAGCGGGCCAACTCACTAATAAAAATCCCAACTCGTGCGGAGCGTACTCGGGGGATGGGTTATCACCGACTTTGCCACTTTCAATGCGTGGGCAAACACCAGGATGAGCACTACGCGCGCGGCGTTTTGTGGTATCGTAACTGCAGAAGAGTTCTCAAAGCCCCACCACTCCATCCCACTCTGTGGATGAAATCGACATCTTATCTCAAACGTGGGTTGATCTCGTGCGGACGGGAGACGTTTGCTCTCTGCGTGCGCACACCGTCCTCGTCGTACGTGATAGCACCACCCACACCACCACCCGACGCAATCCTCACAAGGTGGCCGCACGCCACATGTAATCGACGTCGTAGACGCGAACATGCCAGTGCTGAGACTCATATCGCGTCAGGTAGGCGCAGGCACCAACCACTCACCTCCCTTTTTGGCCCTCTTGGGTGCCAGCACAAACTACTCAACACCCCACTGGATATCTTGAGTATCATAGCTGCTTCTCAACCAAGTGCGGTAGTCACCTTACCCCTCGCCTCACAAGATCTGCAACACGTCTGCCATTATGCGCTGAGTGAGTGACCCACTCAGGTAGCCGTGGTTTCCCCGTGGCGCTCTTCGTCGTTTCATCAGTACATCTCTCGACAGTCCACTAAGCAACCCGACATATCCACACGTTCGAACGGGGATGTTTTTAACAACCCCGACTTTTCATTTGCATCCTGCCTATTGCCCACACAACCTCTAAGGTTGACGCGGAGCACGCTGTTCGGCGCGTTGGTCCCGCGCAGCATCCAGATCTCGCTGGTCGAGCTCTGTAGCTGGCACATACGAGTTGCGCCAGCCCACCAGACCGTGCAGCACACCTTCGATGTATGCCCACCCCACAACCTCATCGTAGGGGTGCAGACCTTTGGGGAGCGCTTCTTCTTCGGGCAGTCGAACAGAGTAACCTGCCCCAACAGGAGCCAAGACCTGGTGGTGAACGGGTTGAAACGGACCTGCCACGACAACGACACAGCTCTTGTAAGATACAACAGTACACATGCGAGCCCACCGGCGCCTGTAACTCTGTGACTCACCTCCAGTGGTCATCGGCTGGCCTGCAATCGCTGCGGGAGCCCGCGCACGACCGTCGCGAAGGGGCCAGTTTTGTGGACCCTAATGCACACGTGCAACTGGCCGTTCGCGACCACCACCAACGATCGCATCACGACGCCGGCTACCACGAGCACCACGGCTTGCAGCTGGCACGTTGGGAGCGCGCGCCCGAGGTTGAGCCCGAGGTTGGATGTTTGCCGGCGGGAAGTCCACTCTATTCAATAGAGTATTAGCTGAGGTGTCTTCAAATCTCAGGTGGGATCCAGCACAAACCTAGTGGGTACGCTTCAAAGTCAGCCACGTCAACTTCCTCCTCCCCGTCGAGAGAAGTGCGAACAGCACATTTTCCGCACCCTGCTCGCAGACGCCGAGCACATTCCAGGCGTACCGAAGCGCATGGATAGCCGGTGTCGTGAGCGTGCGCTCCGCTTCAGACGCTGCCGAGCGGCACAACTGTAAAGCCCCTGTGCGAATGAACATGCCCAGCGGTGTCGTTTTGGTTGATGTTGGGGGGACTTGGCGAATGTGGTCCGAAAAGCACACAAGAGGCACTTTCCAAGCCGAGGACGAAACGGGAACCGACACACGGAAACGGCATGGGCGTCAAATCATCCTGCAATTCAAAGGAAAATGAATCGTGCAATTCAAATGCGGTCATTGTGGTGCTTGTGAGGGTATGTATATTTTTTGTTTATCCCCCCTTTTTTTTTCCTTATTGCGCCACAACATGAAGAATGGAACTCAGCAAGGGTGTTGGTGTAGAGGATGATGCAAAGATGTAGGTGCAGGCGTCACTAAGCAGTGACGTTCATGCCTGCGGCGCACGCGCGGTTGACGGCTCTAGCTAGCTCGGCGACGTCGTAATCGCGGTAGTCGTGTTGGTCGAAGTTGGCAGTCCAGAGCCACACGCCATCACTCATGCGGAAACCTACCACAGTGCCGATGAAGTTGCTCGTCTCTCGAGCCGATCCATCACCGACTTCGAAATCATCCAGCACCCTCCACTGCAACGGCTGCCCAGGTCGGCGGATGAAGAGACTCGTCAAGCGGGGAACGCTGAAATATCCGTCTTGGTCTTCTTGCGTCAAGAGGGGTCGGCCGCGAGTTGGTGGGCGTCCGGGGGCGCGACGAATAGGTACGTTTGCAGGGGCAGCTTCAAGATCCATCTGGTTGTAGAGTGACAGTGTCGCGAGTACGTGAGAGCACACCCATCCGGAGCGCCCGTGGGCCTTGCACGTACAGCGAACGAATGGGCGAACCTGCTGGATGGCTTCGCCCTCCCACACCACGGGCAGCTCAAAAGGTTCGTCGGGCTGCTGCCCGACCATCTTGACGCAGTGAAGCGAGAGAACCTCGAAACGAAGCTCGCTTGGGGTAGCGTCTTCGTGAATGCTACTGTCGAGAGACGTAGCAAAGCGCCTCACTCTCGCTTCAGTCACGGGAAATCCGACGACGTTTCCCGGCTCGGAGATGTAGCCACTGGCGTTGAAGATGAGTGCGATAACCTTGCGGCGTCGTCCCTTTCCACGATGGATCCGACGGTAGTTTCGTGGACTCAGCACGATCCACCTAGCTTTCGCCAGCGTCTCAGGAATCAGCGGGCCGTCACAGACATGGGGAACGGTGGGAGGGCACAGGTTGTCACCGTCGAACTTCAAGATGCGCGGGATAATCTGGGTGACGGCGCCTGTCGTTGAAGCTCTCGAGCTTGGCATGCACGTACGCTTGACGACGCGATGATGCGCCTCGATGGGATTCTGGTTGGGAGTCACAGCTGACACACCTGTGCCGTTGATGTGCCATCGATCCCAACGTCACACAAGATACACGGATCGGAACCATTCTGCATATTCACGCTCCCCCAAGTCGACCCACGCGGACGTCACCAGGACCTCCATGCGGATGAACTGCTCGTGACTGCGGGCGGCTTGCAACAAGTCAATGTGAGGCTTGATGGTAGAGTCGAAGAGGTCCGGATCCGACAGCAGCGACCTCTTCTTACGCGTTTGACGAGCGACGTGGGTCCAGCACGTGAGCAACCGAATGTTGGGCCACGCCTACTCGAGCGCAAACGCGATGGGCTCCCGGAACCACCTGACGTCGGTCTAGCGTGATCTGGCATGTCGGGCTGAGCCACCGCAGTCGAAAGACCCTTCAGCGTCGTCTGATACGTCGCCAAAGTCGAGGGTGGATGCACTTGAGCTGGTGGTTTCATCATCTTCCCAGGGTGGATGGTGGCGATGCTCATCTGAGATGGCCGTGGGGCTGCGGTTCTCGCTGTCAGAGTCCTGCTCACGCTCACCGCCACCACCTCTGCTGTTGCCCGTTGTCACGACGGTGGTGTGTTCGAGAATGATCGCAGACTAGCATCTCGCGTGCTATACGGCTCTCATGGTGAACGCCGCCGTCACAACCACCAGCGGTAGCTTGGCTGCAGGTTGACGAGTCGTTTACTTGTGCTACAACTGTGGTAGCTGGCGTCTGCCCACCGTCTCTGCCAATGTTTGACCCTCTCTCTCCACACGCATCCAGCTTGTGACCAGATTTCGTGTCGCACTCCCCCATAACAGTCGTGTGAAATGCTACTCGCGCTGTGACACGACCCCCGACACTCGCGCGCGTTCCACCACCCGATCAAGGGCTGCACTCACTGTTGATATCCCAACGGAGACGTGGCACGCATGTTGCGAAACGCAATGCGACGGGTCTCGAGAAGCAAAACAAACCTTTTCGGGTTGTTCGTGTAAAATGGCGACTTGCTTAGCTTCTCGAACTCATCGTCGGTCTTAGTTGCCGTGAAATCTCGGCTTGAATCGTCTCCGAGAACAATTTGTGTTCCTTCTTCAGGTTGTTGCATGCATTCGTAGCCAATCCTTGCGAAAAACGATGAACTTGGGCGTCTTGCGTCATTCTTTGGCAGCGAAACAAATGCACGCAACAGCACTGCGTGCTGGAGCTCGTCCCAGTTGCCGGCTCACCGGCAAATTATTGGCTAACAACTGAAGAACCTTCATCTACAAAGGCATTCCTAGCAAACTCGGCAGGATCTAGAACAGCATCTTGTGGTGACTCGTTGGAAAGTAGTTGATGGACAAATACATCCCAATCGAAGATGTTGGAGCACTTGGATTTGCGCTTGCTGCCCACAACGAACCTGCGACGAGGGACGAAGTTCACAGCCGCGTTTTCGACGACCGTTGGCGTGCGAGGTCGGACGTTCTGTGCTGGAGAACTGTTGCCAAGAGGGTGAATACGGAGAGCCACAAGAAGATCAGATTGTCGATCGATCGATCCTCGCACTTCTATTGGCTCAAGGTGAGAAATGTATAGCGTTTGATGCTACGTTTGGGTGCGAGAAAGTCGAATGTCGAACACTGGTAGGAACAGAGGCCACTGGATTGAGAGCTGGGCCTCGACCCGGCTATCAGCGCCGATGTTTCTCAGCCCGCTCACTCTTGTTGACCACAGACTGCGGGGATATGAAACCCGGGAGTTCTTTGCCGGCACAGTCGATGTAGAGATTGGCACATCATGGAGTGGATTGACAAGTCGCTACTCCAAAAGATCGCGACCCCCACGTCGCCGATTTTCGACCAATCGAATGTGCAAACTACCAAATCTTCGCTATGGAGGTTCCTTGGACTCACTCACTCACTCACTCACTCACTCACTCACTCACTCACTCACTCACTCTATCTATCTATCAATCTATATCTACTATTACGTCTCTCTCTCTCTCTCTCTCTCTCTCTCTCTCTCTCTCTCTCTGCAATAACGTAGCATCCAGCTATCTATGTTACTCTCTCTCTATCTCGAGTCCGGAGTCACTCCCTATCTCTTTCTCTTTCTCTTTATCTCTAATTTGTGCTCCCAAGAGTAAGCCCCGCGGGGTGTCCCCAATATCCAGGTCTTCACTGCCACTTCACTGTGGAAACAGGAGAATGACATTGATTGGATGCAAAAATAAAGGGAAAATTGCAAAATGTGACTCAAATCGCGAATAAAACAGGAGTACGTACATGGTATTTGACTGCTTGTAAAAGTTGAAAATAGGCTCTCGCGGCATATCAATTCGTACAGTATCATGTTATCTGATTGTTCCCTGAATGTCTTCTGGGACCCACTGGGTCAACATTGACTTTTCAACCAAAAAACTCAACAGGAATGCGCTATTACAGTTATATGTTATATTGGAACCACGAACATTTTGAAACATCATAAATCATTTGGAGAAAAGTATGCTATTAGAGGAGGGTCTGCCTCCCACTAAACTCTGGATATACGTATCCAGAGAATTTTATCAAGATAAAATCGGTCAGATAATAAAAGAAATGGATACTGTTTCAGGGCTGCGAGGCAGATTGGTGCTCCTGAAGTCAAACCGTGATGGTTGCCCAAACTCTAGTCAGAGCATTGACGAGTAGCGGATCAGAGCACGGGTGCAATGGGAGAGATACGACATCTCATAGCCGTGAAGGCTTGAACGAGAGCCACATTTGGATCGATGAATCGAGATGACTCCTTGGTCCACATGAACTACTGCACACTACGACAGGTTTGTCCATGGCCGATAAGGCCGCGAACATCGCGCAGCTTTCAGGTCTTCGCCCAAGATGACCGCCCAGAACTGATACAGATGACTGCCCAGAACTTGACTCGATCCGCGCGCTCCTCGGTAGTGACGTGGCGCCGTGGACCGAGCGTCTTCTGAATCCTCCCCTCGCTTTGGCTCGCCCCACAAGCGGATAGGAAGATCTCGCGACTGTGCGGCCGGTTTTACGCACCACGTTCTTCCGGTGGTAGAAGCTGCACCGGCTAGCGCCTACAGCTCGCTGAAGGATTATCGGGTTCTATATTGTAACCAATACATCAAATCAATCAACCTGACAAGTTTATTCTTCTGCTCTTGCTCCGTCCGCATGATAGTATCGATCAAGAAAGCTACAGTGATCGGTTAGTCGACCGGGAGCAGCCACGGCGTCACCTGGGTCACCGACGGCTGCAACAAAGCTATCGACTGCTGCAAAGAGCAGCGTTAGCCGTGGATGAGTGTTGAGGGCAGCTAGTGATAGGGACTGGCGTACCTGGAAAGAGGTGCTGCAGTCGAGCGATTGCGCCATGGCCGAGAAAGACCGCGATTAGTAGAATGGAGGATTCGCTGACGCCGCGAAGCAACAGCTCATCAATCGCCCGGCAAACCGTTCTGCCGCTGATCGACTCACTCGTCATCAGCAAGATCGTACACGCTGAGCGAGCTGCGTGTGGTAGGCTCACCTCGGCCGCGCTCGTGGTGTTTCCATCAGCATCGAGACGGATGAGGCCTGGCAATGAAGCCAAAACACCAAGGCAAGCTGAGTCAGATCGAAGAAGGTATCCGCTGCCTAAATCAACCCCCCACCTCACGCACGAGGGAACAAGCTTCAACGACACGTACCCACTGCTTGGTCCGGGTGAAGGGCCTGATAGCTCCGGAGCAGCGGATAACCGCCGTTGGCGATTCCGACGGCGACGGCTCGCCCTCGGCAAGACTCGGAATGCGCACCGCGCACACACGGCTGGGATTCGGACACTTCGTTGAGCAGCAAACTGTGCCATACAGAACGTCCTGGCATGAGATACTACGCCGTTCGTAGAAGCAAGATAGAGGCAGGGAGAAGCAAGACGGGCCGCTGACGAACGCACCGGATGAGTCGGTCGGCAAGAGTGCGGAACTGGCCTGGTGGTGTGGCCTTGTCGCGTAACTGCGCGATCAGGGATCTTGCCGACGGAGAGGCAACTTCCCGGATCCGCGGGGTCGATGACAACGCGGAGCGCACAACAGGCGTACCCCAGTCATTCGGACTCGGTCTCCTACGCGAATCCCGATCGCTAAAGTGTGTCAGGCCGATCCACGCCACCCAGCTGAGTCCTCGGGTCGTCACAAGCTCACGAGGAAATTCTGTTACACACCTGCGTTGCAGCGCTGCCAAGTTGCCTTGCTGCCGGTCGCTATCCACTAAACGCGCCGGAAGGGCCGTGCCACTCCTCGTTCCGCGAGGTTCCTGTTCGTGTTGTAGCGCTCCGTGATGGAGAAACGGAGGATTTTCCATTTCATCGTTTTCGGTGCGTCGTCGCCTTTTATTTGACATGACCGGCCCCCGTGCGTACGAACGCGCGCTGCCCGGACCCTTCTCGGTCAGTCTCTCCGCCACGTGCTCCACCATGGACTCTGCATGCTCGGGGTCGCGCTTGTCTTCGACAGCAGGTGACGGTGACGGCACAACCTCCGGCTTGGGCCGCGCGGCTCGTGCGCACTGGGCATCGAACACGTGGCGAGACCGCGCCAGGATCTCCTCGCGGTTCTTGAAGGTGTTGCAGACCGCGGCGCGCGTGACGCCGAACTCGCGCGCGAGGTTCGACTGCTTTTCACCCGCTAACAGGCGGCGGATGATCTCGACGCGGTCGTCCTCCTGGAGGTACTTTTGCCGCTGGCGGTAGCGGTATCCCTGCTGCTCGTTCACGCGCCGCAGCGTCTCGCCGTCCAGCACGACATGCGGAGGCGCGGGGTCGGCTCCTTTGTGCTCCATCGCTTCTCGTTTGGGTCGTCGGTCAGGTTGGTCGGGAGGGGGACAGGTCAGGAGTGAGGGACACCGCGTGCAGTAGTAGATTAGCCCTGGCCGGCCGATGCATGAACAGTGAAAAAGACACGGGAAGAGAGGGGGCGGCGGTTTCTTTTCTCTCTCCCTTGCCCCGTTCTGTGTGGAGGGGGAGGGATGAGTGAGTGCGGGCTGCGACGAAATCGAACAACCCGACCGCGGGTGGTGGAAACAGCACCACCAACGAGAAAGAAAGAACAAAAAATCGAAGAAAGTTGGCTCCTCCACTCCGCTGCCGTCGAAGAAAACGGGACCTCGGATATGCCGACCGACCCACCTCAATGTGCATTCTCTGTATCCCGTTGGGGTGATACGTCGCTGGGCACCGTCGGCGCATACTATCTAATGCGCTAGCGAACGGTTTCTCTTGAGTTGATCTTTTTGTTGTTGTTGTCATAGCCGGATGACCGAGCAGCAGGGGCGACGTACATGGCGAACTGAGCGGTAGCACGAGGCCCACGGAGGTGTCCCCTCGATCTAAGTCTCCGGATAGGTGATCGCCTTCTGTTTGTGCTTCCTCTCCCACTCCCCCCGATCGTCGCACCCAGTGACGCAGGGCAGCCGCGATGTACTGTAATGGGCGGACGTGATTTTTCCACGGGCTCCGCAGCCGGCGTTGAGTGGAAGGTGCCTGGAGGGTCATGTCCAGAAAAAAGAGTTCGGTTTCGCCGTGGAGCGCAGCCCCGGGACGTCGTCCATCCTTGTGCCAGCAGGGCGAAACGCCCTCGCGTCTTTGCTTCCAGAGTCGAGCGAAGGCGGGGTTCCCCTCGAAGCAGGTCGACTCCGATCTCGCTGAGCCGCGCCGCTCACCCGCCACACGGTCTCTCTGGGGCGTCGCGAGGCAACCTCACAACACGCACCACACGCTCGATTGAACTATCTTCAGCACCGCGCTCATCTTGTTGCGGGCTACACAATCGGTTAATAGAGGGAGTGGAAAACAGCGCCCCAAATGTTTCTTTCCTGTTCTTCTCGCAACGCGAATGGATCGTTCACCTCTACTCGAATCTTTGGTGTGAGTTCGTGTGGACCAACAGACTCTCTCTCCCACTGGCCAGCTCGGCGTGGCTTGTTCCACATCGGATCACCCACCCTTCCGTGACTCAGACAAAAGGGAGTGGGAGGACCCGCCCGCTTGGTCGCCCATCCCCCCTCGCGCTCCCGTCAGGTCGGCTCCCGTTTATAACAGAGGGTTACGCTTGACGCGTTGCGTCTGCGCGGCGCGGCACAAAAAGCCCACGGGCGCATGGTTGGGCCTTCAAACGAAGGGCTATATTCGCAAGACTTGTCTTCTCTATTACTCGGTAGTGAGCACTGCGACGCTCGCGCCCACGGTCTCCGCTAACACTTGTGGAGCTATGGCATACGTGAGATCGTCCTGACCGGCGCCCGGCAGCAGCGCCGCCTCGGAGAGCAGCGCCGCGTCCAGCACGACGTGGACCGCGTGCTGCTCCCGCAATCCGATCGGACCGATCGAACCGCGCGGGTACCCGAACACGCGCAGCAGGGTCTATATTGACACAAACACAGATGTGACGAACGACCACGACAGATGTCAGCCGTATGAACGAACCATGCTTTGTCTCGTGTCCTCCGAAAGAGCAGCAGAGACACGTACGCACCTCTCGATCGGCGAGCTGGAGATCTGCCTCGTCGACCTGCAAGTGGGCGGCGAGCGCGGCCATGCGGATAGACAGATCCACGTGGAGCACAATGGCTGCGTAGTGGATGACACGGCCATCCGGAGTGTGTCCACCGCGGCGCAGCGTAACGGCGATGGTTTTGACCACGAGACCTTCCGGAATCCGCGCCTGGTCTTTCCACAGTGACTTGTCGACGACAAAGAGAGACTGCGCGACGCTGGCCAAGCCGAGCGCCGCGAGCGCTGCACGAACGTGGGACTCGTTGAGCGGCGAGAGCGGTGTAAGCCAGTGGCCGAGCGTGGACTCAGCAGCGGCAATGGCGCTGCCGTTGGATGACAATCTTGTGACGATTGCAAACCGCTCCACGTACTGTGTGAGGTCTTCTTCCACGGCCGCAATGTCCGCTAGCAAGTGGAGCGCGACGTTGCGCACGGCGTACGCGTCCCGCGCGGCGTACTGCAGCTGGCTCGGGCTGAGAGGGCGGAGCCCCCAGTCCGAGCACTGCTCTTCCTTGTCGATCTGCTCGTTGAAGCAGGCCTCATAGAGCTGCGATAGCCCCCACGTGCTTGCTGGGAGCTGGCGGTAGAGCGCCATTTGCTTGAGCTCGACCAACAGCTTACTCGGAGAAGAGGCTGCGCCATCGAGCAGCCTCGGAAACGAGTGATGAAGGCGACGAAGATCACCGGCAACACAGAAGCCCACGAGTATAAACGACCCCCGAGGCGCGCCCCAGATAAAGGAGAGCGGTGCCTCGGCTATCGCACCGAGAACTTGCACGTCCACGACGTAGACGTGGTCGTCGATGGCGATTTGATAGACGCTCACGCCTTCATGCTCACCCACAGGCAGTTCGTCCGCACCCCTTTTCTCAGGGTCGCCGCCGTCTGCGGCTGCAAGCGCGTTTTCTCTGAAGAGAAATTGCGGACGCCATTCGCAGTCGAGCCCGACGAGCGTGGGCTGACGCTGGCGCGTCTGCGTTAGACGCCGCAGCTTGGAAATAATTTCTTCGATGTGGCTCGCTCTGTCGACCAATGTCAACTGAAGCGGCGGAATCTGGCTGGTGATACGCGCACAGTTGGTCTCAGCATCAACTGGCGGACCCAACGCATGTTGAAAACCCATCATACTGGGATTTAGAAGCACGCTTCGCCCATCTCCATCGAGTCGCTGGAAAACACTGGCTTCATGAAGACGATCCATGACTTTTCGAAGCCGCTTCATGGGCTTGGTCATGTTCAACACCGTGAGCTGCTTATACAACATGACCAGGAGCTCTTCGTCGGCGTGGCAGCAGCAGGTCACGAGCTCTTCCGCGTGCTTCCAATCGCTCTGATCCACGAATGTGGTGAGCATTCCCCGTCGCAGTGACGACGCTGCAACCGACCTTGAGTTGGCGTAGATGACGCGAACGATTTCCACGGCCACCGCGTTCCAACGCGGGATCTTCTTGGCAAGCAGACGACCCAGTGCCGAGGAGAACGCGTCACTGCCATCGAGACCGTCGATGACACTGCAGGCCTCGAGATGGATAGCAATAGCCCGCAGCGTGAGGTTGATGTAGTCCCACTTGCGTTCGTCACGACTGAGGTCGCCGAACAGCTCCACGAACATGAACAAAGTCGAGGCGTCGACCGTGTTGCCCTCGCGCGCTTCAAACGCGTCCAGAATCAAGTGCGCGACGCGCTGCACGACCTTGGAGCAGTTCTGATCTTCCACATGCCCCGGTTCACTCTCACGCCGCTCGAGCACTAGCCACCTGAGACTCTCGAGGACGAAGAAACTTTCACCCCCGATCGCCTTCGCGGCCCGACTGTTGGCGAGCACGGACTGCACCGACTGCTTCAAGTTGGCGTGTGTGAAGGTCTTCTGGTCGCGGGCGAGCACCGTCAGCAGCTCTTGGCACATCGCTGCCGGTGTCACGGCTTCCACATCTTCGAACGAGTGGAGTTTCCGCCGCCGTGCCTCCTCAGCTTCCTGATTTGTGGGCTTGATCACACCATCGTTCACCCATTCGCGTCGGCCTTCGTACTCACGCTCGCCACTGGCTTGGTCGTCATCGTTCGTTCGCTTGTACCGGACGGCGTCATGACAGAGCGGCAGCGGGTCCCAGCTTTTTGGATCGAGCAGAAAGCCGCGCGACAGTTCTTTCCACCGACAGATCTGTGGGTCGTACTCCACATCCTCCGGCTGGCATCGCACGATCTCGGCGACCAGGAAGGGCATCACAACCCCGCCTTTGGTTTTTGCCTCGACAAGTGTTGCAAAGTGAGACTGCGCAAACGAGATGAGCGCATCCAGAGACATGGATTCCACGGTCTCGATGTGCAGCTCCGGCTCGCCTCGAACGACGACACGACTGTCGTCCGTGCTCTCCTCCGCGACGAGTGGCGTCAACCAGTGAAGCTTTGGCAGCACGACAAATCGGCTTTCCCCGAATCGCGTGGCGTCATTCGCACGCACACGGCTCGCAAATTCGTCCTCTAGATCCGATGCCCACCAACCGCGCAGGTGGCCCGCGCCAATATTCGGGTTGTGGCGAACAGAGTCTGTGTCTCCACTCGTGGGATTGCGATGGAAGCTCCAGTCGTGGCCTCGAGAGACTTCGCTCGTCGACGCGAAGTGGTGCAGCGGGTAGAATAAGTACCCTTTCAAGACAATCCGGGACGCGACGCGGTCGCTGTAGTGGTCGCGCAGCCACGCCTGCACGCTGCCGCCACGACACATGTCGAGCTTGCGCGCGACTTCTTGGACGCGCCACGCGAGGTTCTCGCCCAAGTGCGGACCCACAAACCGCTCGAGCGGGTAGGTGTTCTCACCGGGCGGCGCGGCAGCAAGACCGCTGTCGGACTGGAAATGCTCGTCCAGCGGGTGGAGCAAGAAGAATTTGACCGAGCACTCGACGTGGAAGTCGTCGAAAGCCTCGTCGCCGCCGTCATGGTCTCCGTGGAGCACGCGAAACAGAAACTTGAGCTGCCCGAGTGTCTGATTGCTCGCCGAGATGATCTGCTTGCCGCGTTCGAAGCGCGCGACGCGCAAAAGCGGGCAGAATTGCAGCCAGTACTCGAGCAGCGAGGCAAAGTAGACGCCGAGCGCGAGCGCCTTGGCTTTGGCCTTGGTCTTGTCTGCGCGCGCAGACGTCACACACCCTCCGTCACACCAAGGCGGTCCACTTAATACACGCAGCGCAGAGCAGGCACAGAGGTACACACAACACTGTACCTTGCAGGAACGCGATGAGGTGGGACGGGTCGGCATCGAGTGCCGCGAGCCAGTCGTGGAGGCGCGTCGCGGCACCGCTGTCGCCACCGCCGTCGCGCTCGAGCCCGAACGCCACGGGGAGCACGGGGAAGCTCTCCGCGTCGATCAGGTGCGGGCTCGTGGCGACCCAGAGCAGGTCACGCACGACTTTACGCGCGTACATGTGCGACTTGAGCGCGTGCAGCGCGGCCGCCGCGTCCTGCACGCGCGCCATGGTCTCAGCAAACACGAACAGATGAGACCTTCAGGCAGGAACGGGTGCAGGTCTGTAGCTGTACCGTAGATCTAGGTGTCACAAGGAACACATTCCGAATAGTGCCTCCGGGAGGTACTGCCCAAGTGTAGCCATGTTCGTGGTCGAGACCCCGGCTCGTCGAGAACGCGTGAGCGGCGGCGCTCAATGAGGCGCTACTTGCCGCCTCGCGGGGCTGCAGAGAGAACAGAAGACGGACACGAACCGAGGGCCGTTTTCTTCTGCGGAGTGAGCGGACTGGAAAGCGTCGAGGTTGGATTCAACCGAGTGCGTGGGGTTCGACTGAGAACGGCCGAGAGGAAGAGAGCGTCAAAATGTCACCCCGCAAAGAGACCGCGTCTCAGGTTAAGTGCTCAACCAACGCAGGCAGAGTGGTGGTCGGCGTCTGTTGGCACTGCTTGGGGTGGGATTTGGTCTCTGGCGGATTACGCTCCTGGGGGATTTGGACGGGCTTGGACAGGCTGTCAAATCAATTCTCGCGAAACTACCCTCCTGGTCGTCTTCCGTCAAATGAGTCTTCGTCCTTCCATGCGTGGGTAGGTGTGTGCGCTGTGCGTGTGCGTCTCGCTGCGTGTGCGTGCTTGAAGTTGGCGTTGTTGTTGAGGCGAAGGGAGACAGAGATGACTCAAACGGCATCCGCAGGTAAACCAACAGCAACCTGGACCGCACGACGCAACGAGAGGTGATGCAACGGTGAGAAACGGTGCAACCGATCCTCTGGACCCAATCAACCGATATGCGCACCGAGTACATTCGGTCGCCTCGACCATCCCCCGTGGTTGCTCGCGACGCGGAGTTCACTTGGTTATGCAAACTTGGGGACCGTTGCCGCACACTCAGCTCACTGGAGCAGTTTCCCGGCCCCCCGTATCCTCTTCCTCATCATCTGCGTGAGGACGAATTCCGAGCGAGCGTGCTGACGCAGCCACCCGACGAATACCAGTCGATGCGGTGAGCGAGAAACTCTGACGTGGCCTGCGATTCTTCGCGCGTCTCTTGGTGTGTCGCTCGCGCACTCGAACGGTGAAATAGAGGCGCACGTCTGCTGACGCAGGACGACGAACCCGACGGAATTCCTTGTTGCTTCTTGGCTTCTTGTGTGCGTGCATGGGTCAGAACGACGGAATGTGGGTGGACACACTGGGACGATCGTGTGTGACGAGGCGCGGGTCGGATTTGACAAATACGTCACTGGTGCTGAGCGCGATTATGGGGGAACCAACTGGGCCGTAATCAGCACCTGCGCCATTCGCCATATTTAAGTAGTATAGGGATGAGAGACACCCGCATACGCTTGACTCACAACGAATGCCCCCGGCGGCGACTGCTTCATCGATGGCCAGCTCGCAAAGCCACGGTTCACGCGAGTCGGGCGTGCGCGCCATGGAATTTTCCATGCTTGACCAGTCTTCAGCGTTCGAATCGCCAGCACGGACGCTGATTCCTCACTTAGGTCTCTGTAGGCGCGATAACCAGCCGTGAGCCGCCGCGCGTATTATCTTCATCAATGTGATCACAAGGTACCGCGTTCCAACATACCGTGGCGCTGGCTTGACAAGGTGCACTGAGGAGCAAACCTCGAGCTTCTCGCAGCAGCGAGAGACGCGATCGTGATCACTCTGCTTCGCGCGGCCGGTGCGGTGCGAACGTCCTGGAACCGGAGACCTCACCCGCGATGATGCGGCTCGGAATGGGCTCTCGAGATGGTGCAGGAGCTCGATTGGCCTCATGGGCACACGTTGTTTCGTCGTGAGCTCTCAACGGGCGACAGAAGACCCGCTCACATCGTGTCCCGCATCGCATCGATTAAATGCGGGAGGTGCGTCGAGGCCGTCGCGTCCTGTTGGGTCGCCGAGAGACGCGGAGGCTGCGGGGCTCGCGGCTCGGTGGGCGCTCGAGTACGTCGCGCTGCGCGTGGAGACGAGTGAAGAAGACAGTGAGAGACGGTGAGCCCGCGGCCCACGTGGGCTTGCGTTCGTGGTTCGGGAACTGGCGATGTGGGAGGACGAAGGAGACCACAAGGCGCCCAAAATATAACCTTTGACAGTACGTATTGCAATAGAAAAGGAGGCGTTGAGCACTAACAAACTGATTCAGCGGTGATAGGAGCCACACACCAAGACATCCCCGGCTCCTAAGCCCCCGCAAGAATAGCAAACCAAGTGAAAAAGCAAACGCGTTCGCTCTCCACGCGACGGAGACGACCACGAGCACACCTCGCCAGCGACTGCTGATCATGCGCGCGTTCTCTCCGCCGTCGTCGGCCTGTTTGGCACTGGAGCTGCTCACGGCTCCATGGGCTGCGCCTGCTGCTGCTGACCCTGGCTCTCGTGCTTGAGCATCGACTCGGCCGAGCGGCCGTGCTGTTGCTGCTCATGGTACTCCGGCTGCGTCGTCTGCGTGCTCTCGCTCATCTTCGTGCTCGCTTGTTCCCCGCCGTGGAGCGTCTCCTCGCCCTTGTGCGTGATCTCCTGCTGCTTCTTCTCCTGCGCCAAGCCGAACGGCGTCTTCTTCCACAACGACTCAAACTCGTCGGCCGAGCCGTCCGAGCAAATCGTGTGGTGCTCGCCTTCGTCGTCCTTGCTCTTGCGGCTCCAGACCGTCTTCAAGCGGCGCCCACCCATCTCGCGCTCGTGGACGGCCTTGAGGCGCCCTGTCGAATCCTCGTAACGGCGGCGCGTGCTCACCACGCGCTGGCCCTTGTCGTCGACGACCGACGAGTTGCTGAACGAGTACGACGAGAACGCGCGCGTGCCCTCGCGCTGCGCCTCTGGCTGCTTGTCAGCGGGCTCCTGGTCGCGCTCGGTCACGGGCAAGTCGCGGAAGAACTCGTCGTCGCCGCGCGTGCTGGGCGGCGCGAGCATCGACTCGCTCAGCTGGAAGCGCGAGCCCAGCATCTGGTTGGCCATCGTGTCGAGGTCCATCATCGACTGCTCGAGCATCGACATCGGGTGCCACAGCGTCGGGCGCACGAGATCCCACGTTGAGAACATGCTGGTAGGTCTTGAGGATGGAGTTGGTGGCTGGTGGGTGTTTGTGTTTGTCGTTGGAAGCACTTGGGTATCACCGAGAAAGAATCCGAATGACCAAGGGCCTCACGAAAGCTCCTCGGAATCGGAGACCGAGAAATGGGCCACACAAACCGCCACATCTAGACGCGAAGCTTCTCGAGCTTGAAGTGGAGCGGATCGGCGGACCGCGTCTCAGAAAGCGAGTGAGCGCAACGAAAAGCCCCAGCTCCATTTTTGACGGTGAGCTCGAAGAACTCATTCTGTCATCGTGTTCCAAACCATGTGGATCTGCTCGATTATGAACCAATACAGGGTACAAATTGAGTAAAGTCTCACCTCATTTTGTGATTAGGCGGTTGAAGGCCCAACTCTTCCTTCGCAAGCGAAAAACAGAACGAACCGACCTGCCCCAGTTGGCCGACCGCATCGCTTCCTGCCGCGTCGCGCGCCTCTCGTCCCGCGCGCCGGCGCCCGCTCGCGTGTGCGTCCAGTCTCTCAGTCGCTCTCGTCCCCGCTCTACCCCCCAACCGAGTCTTTCTCCAGTTCCATGCCGACGAGTCTCGAGACCGCGCGCGTGAGTGCGACGGGTCTCGTGGCCTCCTGCGGTTGTCTGCTGCTGCTGCTGCGCCGCCTGTGGCGCGTGCAGGCCGTTGCTGCTGCGCACCGCAAGCGCCGGCGCGGCCAGCGCGCGTGGGTGGAGCTCGTGGCCACATGGCATACGCCGCTGCTGCTGCTCGGGCTCGCGATCGCGACCGCGCGTCTCGCATTCTTTGTGGAAATCCACCTCCTCGATACGTTTCCGCACGTCCAGACACAAGACCACACCAGTGGCGGCTCTGGTTCTGCTTGGAGATACCGAGCGCGCTCACCACGATCACAAGCGCGTACCTGCTCTTTTTCCACGCGCACGTCGCGCTCTATCGCGTGTGGCCGATCCGCTTGGGCAGCACGGCGCTGTCGTTCCGGATCTTGCTCGGCTCGTTCGCGGCGCTGCTCATGATGGTTGTCTGGCTGCTTGCAAGTGGCCGTGTGTCTGAACAGCCCATCCTCGACGCGAGCGCGTGGACGCGTCTCTCGCTCAAGTATTTTGCGATCATCTGGATCGTGCTGGGAGCGCTGCTCCTCAAGTTCCACGGGCAATCGGCCGAGGTCATGTGGGCGGAGCGGTCCGTCGGACGGTTACTCGTCATCAGCCCGCGCGGTCTCCATCTCTTGGTTGCGGCAGAAGCGTTGCTCTCACTGACCATGATTGCTCGTGGTGTCGTGTCTGCGATGCTTGTGACCGAGACCGAGGACCGGCGCTCCGAGCCTCTTCTGCCGAGAGACCCAGCGAAGATGACGGCGCTGACGTTCCTATCCATGTACGGCGTCTGGGAGCTCGTGGCGCTTGGTGTCATCTACTGCCTCTGTGGCTGCGTACCCGTGTACTCGCGCGCTCGGCGACTCGTTGGCTTGGAGGAGGCCTCGGGGAGCGGCAGGCCCGTCGTGACAAGTCAGCCCACGCTCCACTTCGCGGTGCCGAGCCCAAAGCAGGCCGTCGAAGACTACTTCCGATCCGCGACGGCGGTTCTCCAAAGCCAGAGCAGGAATGTCCGCCGAGAATTTGGCGATTCTGGCGTCTATGATCCCATCGTAGAACTGGGCGAAGACGATACAGGCGGCCTGCTCGTTGACGCAGACTCTTTCCATGAGCCGTTGTTGTCCAGCGACACAGATAATCCCCATTGTTTAGATCGGATGCCTTAGGTGATATTTAGATGTTGGAAATACGAGCCACACGTTCAAAACTGAGATCGTAAACCGCCTTTGCTCTTGCCAATATGTACGGGCAGCGCGGGTTTAGTCTTGGCATCTTTCGCCTTGGCCGGCTTGCGGAAGAGAATTCGACCATCGTTCGATACCGGAACTGAGTCCACAGCTTTAGCGGACGAGCCGTTGGTCGACGGCTTTTTCGGTGGGCGTGGCGGTGCTTTAGGTAGCCCAAGCTCTCCCGAGTTTCCTGAGACTGCGGCGCTCACGTCTCGTGTACGGTAAAAGTCCGGCGCGATCGTCACCAGCCAGCGCGGGTCAATTCGCGAGATGTCGCGGATGTATTCCTCGGTGGTAAGCACGCTCTGGTGGAACAAAATCCAGTCGGGTGATCGACCCATGTAGTAGAACACGGAAGTCGGGTGGATTTTTACCACGCGGCCGTCGCGCACCGTGCGGTATGTGCCGTCGTAGTGGAGCTTGGCCGCGTTTGCAAAGTACCCGCTCACAAAGCACTTGAGCACAGCGGCCTTGATATCGTCCTCACCGTGCTCGTCGACTTCCGACTGCTCGAACGTATCGCAGAACCGCTTGATGTACCGCTTGAGATGCTTGCGGATCTCGGTCGCACGCGTTAGTGCCTGGTGGTTTAACATGTTCTCCTCGCACCAGCTGCGGTGCTTGCCGTTGTCGAGGAACTCGTCGTACACCTTAAGCAGCATCAAGTGGTCCCCTTCGGGCTCGGCAAACTCCTCCATTGCCTCACTGATCTTCTCCCGGCGGTCTTTTGAACCACGCGCACCGACGAATACGTCTCCAACTGACAACATGCTTGCGATGCTCAACACTTCTTCCGTACAGCGATACTCGAGCGAGGAGAGCAGCACTTTCGCGAGCATGGGCTCGACAGGAAACTCCGCCATTTGTGTGCCAATCGGCTCCACCAGCTGACAGCTCTCGTTGATCGCACCAAGTGAGTACAGGAGCTCGAGCGCGCGGATCAGCGCCTCGGGACTCGGCGGCGAGACGAACTCGAAATGCGCGATGTCCTGGATGCCCATGCTCAGCAAGTGGAGCGCGACCGTGGCCAAATTGGTACGCTGCATCTGCGGGATCGTGTCGCTTTGAATCTGTGTGTCAAAGTGCTCTTTTGTGCACAACCGGAAACACTTTCCCGCGCGGACACGCCCCGCTCGACCTGCGCGCTGCTTTGCCGAGGCTTTGCTCACCTGGGTTGTGATCAGCGATTCGACGCCGGTGAGCGGATGATAGAACGCGAGCTTCACAAAGCAAGAGTCGACGACGAACACGACGCCTTCGATGGTCACCGAGGTCTCGGCGATCGTCGTCGCGACGATGACCTTGCGCGAGATGTGGCGTGGCGCCGGCAGGAACACGTTCTGCTGCATCTGCGCCGGCAGCGTCGCATAGAGCGGGAGCGCGAGCACATGCTGTGGGGCTTGCTCGTTGAGGCTGCGGACAACAAAGTCAATTTCGTCCTGACCAGGTAGAAACACCAAGACATCGCCCGGACCCTCGTGCTTGTCGATGGCAAGAACAGTCTCGATGGTTTTAGACAGGTAGTCGCCGCATGGCTCCTTCAGGTACTCAATGTCGACAGGGTACTGCCTGCCTTCCACAGACACGGCAACGACATCTCCGAGTGAGCGCACTGGCACTTCTTTCCCGGCCTCCTGGGTTTTTCGTTTCTTGTTGCGGAAAAACTTTGTGAACGTGTCGACCTGCAGAGTCGCTGACGCGATGATTACGCGTAGCTCCGGGCGCTTGCGCTGGATCTTCTTAATCAGCCCGAGCAGCACATCCGTCTCGAGGTTACGCTCGTGGGCTTCGTCCTAAACAGTATACACAAAAGCCGCCAGTGTAAGGAAGACGACACTTGATGGCCAACAAGTGCCACCAGCGCTCGTACCAACATGATGACCGAGTACCTCGAGAGCAGCGGATCCAGCATGGTCTCGCGCAGCAGCATGCCGTCCGTGCAGAACTTGATCTTCGTATGCTGCGGGTCCCACTTCTCGTCGAAGCGCACGGCGTACCCGACGTCGCGCCCGAGCGGCGAGCCGACTTCCTGCGCCACGCGCGCGGCGATCGTCGTCGCCGCGATGCGTCGCGGCTGCGTGCACACGATCATGCGCGGCGCCGGCGCCGGTCCACTGCGGCGCGGCTGGGCCCAGCCGGCCTCCATCAGGTACTGCGGCACCTGCGTGGTCTTGCCCGAGCCCGTGGCGCCCACGAGAATCGTCGTCGCGTGCGTCTCCACGGCGAATAAGATCTCCCGGCGGTGCGCGAAGACTGGCAGGCGCTGGCGCTGGACATCCAGCGGCAACCGGTAGTTCGGGTTGTGGAGCACCGCCGGCGCGTCGCCACGCGCGTCGCGGTCCTCATTGCTGCCGCCGCCGCCGCCGCTCGCCAACGGGAACTGCTCCCCGGGCCGCCAGAACGCCATGGTCGCCTTTCGCTCGCTTTTTGGTGCGGAACCAGGAGCTACATGTATATGTTATCGTACCGTAGTATATGTTGGATAAATAAACGTATATAACATAAAGGAGGATAAGTATGCTAGAGTAAAGGTTAGACGGTACATGGGGTCCCCTCTGTGTCGGATTGACGAGACGGAAGATTCCTTTTCTGGATCGCTCCGTTGGGCACTTCGCGAGCAGCTCCGAAATGGCGAGCGACCGCGTGATCGAGCTCAAGCACCCGTCGGGCGCGCGCGCCGAGGTGTACCTCTACGGCGCGACGGTCACGTCGTTCTACACGGCGAGCGAGCCGACGCGGAACGTGCTGTTTCTCTCGGAGAAGGCGCTGCTCGACGGCTCCAAGCCCATCCGCGGCGGCATCCCGCTCGTGTTCCCCGTGTTCGGCAGCGCCGCGGGCTTCCCGAACCACGGTTTCGCGCGCGTGACCAACTGGACGCTGAGCCTGCTGGAGCAGACCGTGGGCGACGCCGCGACGCCGACCGTCGCGACGTTCCAGCTCGAGGCGAACGACTCGTCGAAGAGCATGTACCCGCACAATTTCGTGCTGCGCTACGAGGTCAAGCTGTTCGCGGAGGCGATCACGACGGCGCTCCATGTCGTGAACAAGTCGGACGGCGACATCTCGTTCCAGGCGCTGCTCCACACGTACCTCACGGTCGACGATGTGCGCAACAACGGCTGCGTTGTGGAAGGCCTGAAGGGCCTCACGTTCCACGACAAGGTCACGGGCGAGAAGCAGACCGAGAGCCGCGACGTCATCTCATTCGACAAGGAGACCGACAGCGTGTACGCGAACGCGCCCGAGCAGATCGTCGTGCGCATCCGCGCGCCGAACGGCAGCCACCGCGTCGTGACCATCGAGAAGTCGGCGTTCGTGGATCGCGACCAGAAGCAGCCGAGCGATGCCGTGGTGTGGAACCCCTGGATTGACAAGGCTAAGGGCATGAGCGACTTTGGCGACGAGGAGTACATCCACATGGTCTGCGTCGAGCCCGGCCGCGTGAGCGAGCCCCAGACGCTCGCACCGGGCCGCGTCTACACGCTGCAGCAGCACATCCAGGTCTCGGCGCTTTAAGTTTGGTCAGGCTCTTGTATGGAGACGAAGTGCTGTTCTCATTCCTAAGAATCACCCTGTACAAGGGAACGCAGTCCATTCTTATCGCCGCTGGCAGGATACGATTTCGTTGAACAGATCCTTTTTCCACTTCCAACGGCACGTAGGCGCCCCTGTTGACGGATCGGTGCACTCTTATGACTGGCGGTGTGTGTCCGGAAACTCTCTCCCGACCCGCAACGCTGGACGAGCCCGGCGTCACTTCCGGTTTCGCGTGCCGTGCGCCAACCGTCGCGACGCGCCTTTCGCTCCACTCCCGACCACCACGCCGGACTATCGCAAGCGACAGTTATCTCTCCCTCCATCCCATTTCTGCCAGGTTTCTTCCAATAAAGAACCGCGCGCCCCCTGCCAAACGAGAATCCGGCTTTGCTCGCGGTCGGCTGAGCAGCAGACGAGGAACGCGCAACGAAGACTGACGCACGCGTGTGGTGCAGTATTTCCGGCGCGAGGCATTCTCAGGATCTCAAGATCCATCTTGGAAACCCGAGTCTTGGTGTGAGAAAGGGCGGGAAGCGCCAAACGGCAGCAGCACCCTTTGGATCGGACGCGTTCTGGGTAGGCGTGCGACCATCAACTCGGCCAGGTGACGGCGCGCTCGTGATTTTTTCGCTTCGACGGAAACGCGAAAACGGACGCCACCGACCGGCTCGTGGGCTTCGTCTCGCCCAGTCCTGAAGTTTGCGTGGCGCGATGCCGCTGCCGTTCTCGATCGCACGGGGCTCCAGCTCTTACTACCGACTGCCCAAGCGCAAGCTTAGCGGCTCGGTGGGCCACCTCGCATCGGTGGGATCGTTGCCGGGCGATGTGGTGATCACGTGCGAAGACCCGGC
The DNA here is from genome assembly GCA_027475725.1 of Pythium rhizo-oryzae. NCBI lineage: Eukaryota > Oomycota > Peronosporomycetes > Pythiales > Pythiaceae > Pythium > Pythium rhizo-oryzae. Next base: position 4,850 of record JAMFLL010000686.1, on the reverse strand, counting down.
GCTGGACGACGACATCACCGTCCAGAAGCGCAGCTTCCAGCGATCAAGACTCAGCGACACGCCGCGCGCCCCCAATGCCAAGGGCTCCGCCAGCAGCCAAGAGACAACGAGCTCAGCGTCGTCGTGGCGATGGTTCTGCGGCGTGTGTAAGACCGTGGACGTGCGTGAGCTCGCCGGCTTCATCGTGTGGGAGACGCTGATCGTTCTCATTGTCGCGCTCGCGGTCGCCGACTGGATTTTCTTCTTCCGGTTTGTCGTCGCGCCCGAGGATCCGAGCAAGCGCGCCCAGTACGGCGCCGCGTGGGTGACGCTGACCGCGCTGCTCGTGTTCGTGCGCGCGTCCGTGCGCTCGCACTGCGGTGCCCACGTGCGCGCGCTCGGGGAACACGCCGAGATCTTTGTGGCCGTGTCGCTCGTGATGGTTTTCTCGACCAACATCGCGTTCTTCCTGCATTCACCGGCAAGCGAGCCGCTGCGCGATCTCGGGTTCATGCTGATCGCGCCGCAGGACGAGCACTCGGTGTGGCGGCCGCTGAGCGATCTTATGACGGCGCTGCTGCCCATCGTCTTCATGGTGCAGAGCTACTTGATGACCCGCGAGAACCGATGCCGCGTCATCTCGGCGTTCTTCCGCGTCGCCACGGTCTGCTACGCGCTGCGCACGCTCACAGTCTCGCTGACGTCGCTGCCGGGGCCGGCGCCGCACTGCCGCCCGGGGAGCGCGCTCTACTCGCCGCCGACCTCGTGGCTCGACGTGGTCACGCGTGTCGGGCCCATGTACGGCAAATTCTTCTCCTGCGGGGACTTGATCTTCTCGGGCCACATGGCCTACACCAACAGCGCCATGCTGCTGTACCTGCGCACACTGGATCGGTACTTCCCGCGCTTCTCCAAGGCGCGCTGGCTGCTCGGGAGCGCGTACATGGTCGCGCTCGCCGCGCTGTGTATCTCGGGCCGCAAGCACTACACGGTGGATGTCGTGTTGGGCATTATCGTCTCGACACTTGTGTTCTTCCATTTCGAGCACGGCTGGGTGCCGGCGTGTCTGCAGCATCCTCAGGACGTCGCTCTCTTGCTGAGTCGTCTTCATCACGCGGATAAGCGGCGACGCGGCCATAGCGACGCACTACCAAGAGCGTCAGGTATGTCTTCAGGCGCGGTGGCACCACGCAGCAAGTCCGACATGGATTTGTACATGAAGAGCACGCACCGCGACGACGCGATGCTTAAGCGGATCGTGATCGTAGATTCGGAAGACGAAGAGAACGAGCGTGCCGACGCCGTCGACTTCCTTTGTTGAGCACCGTTAAAAGCGATAGGAAGCTAATAGATACTGGTTGTGCAACATCCTGATCGATCTTTTAGCGGTACTTCCGAAGCGGACTCAGTTCGTCGTGCGGGACTTTCTTGACCGCCCGCCCCGTCAGCAGCTCTAAGTCGTACCGTTTTTTCGGCTCGTCACGGGACGATCGCGACGACGAACTCCCGTACTTGCGAATCGCGAGCACTCGTGCCTTGTAGTTCTGGTGGCGCTCGCGTGAGCTCGAGGCATCGCTCGGTCGCCACAACACGCGGTCTCCGACCTCAAACGCGTACCTCGGCTCGTCGTCTTCACCGTCGAAGAGGCGAATGCGCTTGGCCTGGATGGCCTCGAATACCGTGCCGTTTGCAGCGCGGATGTCGTAAAACCACGACTGTTTGATCCGCTTCAAGACCGCGCCCTTGAACCAGCGGTGGCGTGCGTGGAAGAGAACTTTGTCGCCGCGCCGAAACACGACTGAGTCGTCAAAGTCATCATCGGAACTAGAGGGCACGTCGACAACCGCGATGTTTTGTTCGTGGTCTGAGTCAGACGACTCGGACGAGGACGTCAATGGCGTGAACGTGCAGAACCCGTTGACGCGGCGGAAGCCATCGGCGTGAGGGCGAATCCGAGCGAGCTCGCGCAGGCTGTACACATGGCTCAGAGTCTGCTGCGGCGCGTGTCGCGGCGCTGCGTGGCCACGCGACACCGTATTCACTGCGGCATCGACTACTGGAATTTCGAAACTCACGTGGATGACTTCGCCCTGCCACCGAATCTCGTGCTCAATTTGATTGTCCACCTCGAGAAAAGTTGACGGAGGGGCATCTGCGGCAACGCTGCTGTCAGTGGCGGTGGTCGCTTCAAGGCGGCGTGCATAGCTTGACATACGAGCTTTCCGCTTTGGGCTCTTTCGTAACGGGGATTTTGGTCTCATTTGGGAGTAGACAGGAGCCAACAGCTTGGACAGATCCAAGTGGAGCGCAGGGACCGAATCAATTCTGTCGTCCAGCGCAGTTGGGCTTGGCTCACCGACGGCGACGCGAGCTTGGTTATCCTCAGCCGCGATTGGTGATAGTGACATTGAGTCCGCAGTCTCTGGTTCCTTCGCTGGTTCCACTGCACCCGCCGTCCCACTTGTCGATTCAGAGGGAACGTGGCTTCCAACGTCTTTAGCTTGAGCGACAGTGTCACCAGCAGGAATGGCGTCGGCGACAGAACCATTATCTGCGAGAGCTATCGACTGAAAGTTGGCCGCTCGTCGCTTGTGGATACGGCGATAGAGAAAACGATGGACACGCACAATCGACAGCAACGTCGCTGGTGGCATCTTTCGAGTAGCATCGTCGTTTCCCTTGCTGGCGGGAAGTGCGGTTGCGGTCGATACCTCACCCGTAGGAGGTGGCACAGGAGTATCGTCGCTGAGTTTCTGCACAGGGAGAGGTGCTTGCTCATCCGCCCCGCGTTGCTCTACGGTGGTTGGGAACGCCAATATTTGGTCCGATGTCTTCGAATCGCTGTCATCGACAACTACAGCGATTGGAGCCTCCGTTGAATGGGCCGGTGCGTCGACTGCCACTGACTCGGACGTTGAGACGTCTGTCCTAAGCACTTGTGGTTCGTGCGATGGCCCACCGAGCGATCCTGAGATGTCTGGCACCGGGTGATCCAGAGCAGCTTCGTTTTGAACCAACATCCCATTGCTTGCCGTTTGCGTGGGCGTCATGGTCTCGACCCGCGGTAGGTCTTGCGAGTTTCCAGAGGTTTCACTAGACTCGACTTCGCCGTTCGGCTGGGCCTCCAGGCCCACGACTGCCGTTGCTTCTGGACGCTGCTCCACCGTGCTCGTCGTTGAGTCCTCGCTGAGACCCTGGTACTCGTAGCTGATGTCGCCGTCGTACCGCTTAATCACTGAACGAGGGGGCACGATGAGATCTTCCCATTGCACACCGGCGGTCAGCGATCGCTTCTTCGTTGGAGCCGGTTTAGCACCCGCTCGGCGTGGCTTGGGTGACTTGGCCGAGGCAACCGGCTCAGGTGGCGCGCTGTCTGCCCGCAAGAAGAAGCGGTCAAAGTGGCGGTCATACACTATCTTCAGCGTCCTTCCGACCGAGCTGTCATCACCCGCATTTCCAGACACATCGGGTTGCTCACGGCGCTTGAACGGGTAGGTGGCGCGAGTTGTTCGAGGATACGCCACGGGCGCTAGCAGCTCGGCGTCATCGACGTCGCCCATGGAACGCCACTCCACCCGTCTCGTTTGGTGCTTGGCAATGGAAGAAATAGCTGCAAGTGCGGATCCACCCTTCACGGCGTCCGTTACAGCCGTTTCGGACGGAATTGGCAATCACACCACGATTCGAGTGTCGTTCGAGAGCTTGGACTGCTTGGACTTGGTCGTGTGGGCTCATTTGTCACTAGACAAAGGGTGTGGTCTCAGGTCGTTGGCGCAGCTTCTTCGCCACAGAAACACGTTCGAGGGTGTCGCCCCATGGAGGATCGGCATAAGATCGTGGCAGGCTGGTGACGAGCACGAAGAAGAGTCGGCAGGCGCCACGAAAGACTTGTTCCTTCCTCGTCGCAGTGCTTGATGGTCTCTTTCCGATTGGTTACACATTGTGTAACCATTCTGATGCGGGTCTGTGAGATCTCATAGACCCGCATCATATCTGAGACCAACGTAACTCATCTGAGGCACTTTTTGCTTCCTGTCAAGTCCGGTTCCTTGCAACGAACCGTTCCGGTCCGTGGTTAGGGTTTACCATGCTGGCCCGGTTCGCTTTTTTGCGGGACCGAGTGAAGAAGGCCCGACGTCTAAACCAGCCATCCATTCGGGTCCCGTGTCTTGGGCTTGGGTCGGTCGTTGGACGCTGGAAGCACTGCCCACTCTAACAGGGAGCTCAGTAGAGAGAGAAGCAACCATGGTAAGCAATGGCGCTGGCGTCTACCGCCGCGAAGGCCGCGCGAGCAGCGGCGCTGGGCGACAGCACGTCGCCGATCGGAGGAATGGTGTGGCCGCACGGGTGCGCGATGGAGAGACGCGCGCGTGCGTGGTGTTCCCGTCGCGATCGGCGCCGAATCGACCGAGATATCCCCGAGGGAGCACGGAGCTGTTCGAGTGATATCGGGAGCAGCAGTGGCGTGGCGTCGAGTTCGATGAGCATCCTTCCACGAAGGCAACAGATCGCGCGCGCGCATGCACAGCTTCCTATCGACAACGCGCTTCGACTTCGACCTCCCTGTTCGTCCGCTGGTCATATACACGGCGTATCTCAGCAGCCGCTGTGCACCTATAACTCGGCATCGCCATCGCTGTCTCGTAGCTCCTGATCGATATCACGTGGCTCCTGTGCACCATCCCTTCCTCCCGCCGACGTTGCTATCGCTGACGCGCTGCTCGTGCTCGCCCTGCGGCACCTGACTTCCTGAAACAGTCTTGATATTGACCGTGGTGGAATGCTGCTTGACAATGTGTAGCCGCCGAAGACGCAGCAGAAGACGAAGGAGCAGAAGATGGCCGCCGCCATGGCGGGTGGCCGTAACAAGG
>JAMFLL010000685.1:0-28656 GCA_027475725.1 Pythium rhizo-oryzae | reverse complement strand
CGAGATCGGGTGCGGCTGGGGCGGCCTCGCGTGCTTCCTCGCCAAGAACTACGGCGTCCACGTCACGGGCATCACCATCTCGAACGAGCAGCTCAAGGGTGCTCGCGAGTGGGCCGCCCGTGAGGGCGTCTCGGACCTCACGAGCTTCGAGTACTGTGACTACCGTGAGATGAAGGGCCAGTTCGACCGCGTCGTCTCGATCGCCATGCTCGAGGCCGTGGGCTACAAGAACATGGACCACTACTACCACGTCATTGAGCGCTGCCTCAAGGACGGCGGTCTCGCGCTCGTGCACTCGATCGCCGCGAACCGCTCGCTCAAGGTCCCGAACCAGCTCTGGATCCTCAAGTACATCTTCCCGAACGGCTTCTTGCCGTCCATGGCGCAGATGCTGCTCTTCACCGAGCGCAAGCTCGTCATCGAGGACGTGCACAACCTCGGCCCGGACTACGACAAGACGCTCATGTGCTGGAACGAGCGCTTCCAGAAGTACCGCGCCGACGGCACGATCAAGCGCCCAGAGGTCTTCAACCGCATGTGGGAGTACTACCTCATGTACTGCGCTGCCGGCTTCCGCGCGCGCACGATCCAGCTCACGCAGATCGTGTACTCGAAGAAGCGCGCTGAGCGCTACGACACGTTCAGATAAATGGACGTGGCGGACCTCGCGTCGCCGTCGGGTCCAGTGATATTGTGGGACTTCGCGTCGTGCAGAACCCGCTGGCTGTCCACCATAGAGAAAGGACTCGTCAACGGGAGTGCGATCTGCGAGTTGGCTCTCAGTGGCGCCTGATCGGGGCGGCGCGAGTTAGGAGAAGCGAGTGATGCTTGCGAGCAGGCAGCAAGCGCGTTCTCGCTTTGTAGATGTGTGTGATGATACCACATACTTGTACATGTCACCATATAGGAAAGATACATTGAGAAACCCACGTTTTGCGCTTGCTTCCGTAGATCCTACTTTGTGTTTGATGGGCAGACATGTGCAGGTGCGATTACGAGGCGATGCAGAGCAGGATATTCAGCTGGGCTCAAGGTATTCCGTGCACTTGCAGAGCCCACGGTCGTACTCGGCGCCAACGAGGAACTCAATATCCGGCACGGAGGAAGAGATCCGATAAATCTGTTCAGGATGCACACGGGCGCACAGGTCAGTCAGAATACCCAGGTTCGTCGATTAACACCCGCCATACCCGTACCTTGTGCTTCCCCCACGTGATATACCCAGTGATCGACGCATTGATGCGGAAGACAAGCTGGTTTCGGCGGAAGTCCGACCACAACGAGATGCCTTCCGCGTACCCCGGATCCAGGTAGATCGGCGCGATCACGTCGGTGATGGCGCCAGCGTGAGCCTCCAACGACTGGTTCAGTTTCCAGTTACCGACCCACGTGTTGTTGTGGTAGATGTCAGCCTTTCCTTCTTCGAGCACGAACCCGAAGCGGTTCTCGTTAATGACGCTGATCAGCACGTCATACTCGATCTTTGGGCTCAACGTGCGAAGACTCTGGAGAATCGACTCCCACTCAAACTCGCGGTTGCACACGTTGTAGTCGGGCATGCGAGGGTAGAACATGAGCGCGAGCACCGTGGTGATGACCAGCGCGCTGATCCAGAACACGCGGAACATCACGCGACGAAGTGAAACGCCCTCGCTGCCCAGAATTTGAGGTGGTCGTCAAATAGCTGTCCATGTACTCGTTGACAAATGTTTGGAACGCACCGTTCACGGCTAAGCCGGAGTCGTTCGAGAGTCGCGTCGTCCATGTCGTCCTCAAACGCCAATAGTTGTTCACGATCATCACTGCTGTCGTCGCTGAGCAGCGGCTCCGTAGACTGCGAGGTGGTGTCATCCGACCTGAATGAACGGCCAAGCTCATTAGTAAAACCTCCTCGACCAACTCACAAACGCTTCTTCCACATACCGCAGACTCGGCATCGCGCTCTGTCTTTTCTTGTTCTTGCGCGCAGCCGTACCGGCCGCCTCGGCCGCGCGTTCCGCGCGACGTTTCTTGGAGCGCAGGAACACCGAGCAGATCGCAGACATGCCGCACAGGCAGCACGTGAGCGTGACCACGAGGCAGAGCACGGCGATCACGACCGACGGCGGCGGCCCGTAGCCGACGTGCTGCGGCTCCTTGCGCTCGCATTCCTCCAGGTGGTGGCACTGCGAGATGCCCTTGATGCAGCCCAGCGGCGAGCCGATCGCGTGGCACTTGAAGTCGAACTCGCAAAAGTGGCACGCGTAGCTCGCGTTCAGGCACGAGTCGCACGTCTCGTGCTCCGAGCACGAGTCCCACGCGGCCGACTCGTTCCACACGGCGAGCGCCGCCGCGTCGGCCGCGAACGGCGCGCCGCGCGCGGTCGCGTTCTGCAGCGCCATCCTCCGTCCTTCCTCGGCGCTGGGCTTGGCACGGTCTGTTCCGGAATCGGCCGGCCCAGCAAGCAAGATTTTCTAGGGTTCGTTCTCCAAAGATTCATTTTATTGTCACAGATGATGTATTTGTTTTAGAATTTGTGATACATCAGGATGTCTTAGAAGCCTCTGTGTCGTGATACTGGTTCTTGGGACGGGTTGAAGTGGGGCACTGTTCTCCCTGGTGTGGTGCCACCCAGTTTCCGCGGGACTCATCGTGGAGGTCGTCGGAAGGTCGCACGAACAAAATATTAATATGTCCGGCACGGTACGCTCATGGCCAGCGCGCCAAAAAGCAACCTCCGAGCGCTCCCCCTTCCTCGGGCCCGATTTGGCGGCCGCAGCGACCGCACGCCCACTTGCCCCGCCGGCCCGGAGAAGACGCCTCCGTCTCGCGCTCGTGGAGACCGCAGACGCCGCTCTGCCGTGCACAAAGCGCGCTCATCGGATTCCGCTCGTCTCGCTCGTCATTTTGAGCCGCCGCTCGCGGGAATCCGACGCCTGGAAGTTGGGCATCTGCGCCGCGCGGTGTTGTGACGCCAATTGACCCCCGAGATTCCCCCACAGTTCATATCGATTTTTCTCGCGTTGGAAACATGTCCAAGCGCGGCGACGCGCCCAAGGAGAGCCGCGCCGACTGGGTCGCGGTCGAGCCGCAGTTCCAGAGCCAGTCGCAGAGCGGCGCCGGGCAGCCGGCCAAGGCCAAGACGGCGTTCCAGTTTTACCAGAAGATGCGCATGAGCGAGGTCAAGGCCGAGCTCGCGGCGCGCGCGGACGAGACCGGTGAGGCCTTTGAGCTGGGCGCGATCATGAAGGAGCTCAGCGCGCGCTGGCACGCGCTGCCCGCGGACGAGAAGGAGGAGTTCAACGCGCTCGCGGCCGAGGACCGCAAGCGATTCGAGGACGAGGCGCGCGCGCGCGACGAAGAGGTCGAGAACGAGCGCAAGCGCAAGCGCGAAGAGCTCTACGGGTCCGTGGACGGCAAGCGCGAGCGCAAGAAGACCGCGGCCGCCGAGAACGAAGAGGCGATCGCGGCCGCGTTCCCGAAGCGCGCGCCGGCGCAGCCGCGCGAGCTAACGGCCAAGCAGCTCGAGGCCAAGCGCCTCCGCGACGAGATCCGTCAGCAGGAGAAGGATGACCGCGACGAGCTCAAGGAAGAAGAGAAGCGCCAGAAGGCCGAGCTCGCGGCCAAGCGCTCGGAGATCGCGCAGGCGCGCCTCCGTTATTTGCTGAGCCAGAGCGACATCTTCTCGCACTTTGGTAAGACCGCGCAAGCAAAGAAGCAGCAGCGTGGCGGGCGCAAGAAGAAGGAAGACGAAGAGGACGACGCTAGCGACGAAGACGAGGAGACCAAGTCGTCCGAGGCGAGCAAGAAGGTCAAGGGAGGCAAGCCTAAGGACAAGAAGAAGCGCATCTCGGAGCATGAGGAAGACGAGACCCTGCTCCATGACAAGCACGACGTTGTGCGCTTGACCAAACAGCCGTCTATCATCAAGTTTGGTACGATGCGCGCATACCAGTTGGAAGGTTTAAGCTGGATGATCAACCTCGCTCACCAAGGTATCAACGGTATCCTGGCTGACGAGATGGGTCTCGGTAAAACACTCCAGACCATCTCTGTGCTCGCGTACTTCCTCGAGTACGAGAACGTCTCGGGCCCGCACATCGTTATGGTACCGAAGTCGACGTTGAGTAACTGGCTCGCTGAGTTTGCGCGTTGGTGTCCGTCTCTTCGTACCGTCAAGTTCCACGGCAACAAGGAAGAGCGTCAGCAGGTTATCAATGACATTCTCTGTCCCGGCCTGCCCGACAAAAAGCGCAAGTTTGATGTCTGCATCACGACCTTCGAGATGTGCATGAAGGAAAAGACAGCACTCTGCAAATTTGCGTGGCGATACCTGATCATCGATGAAGCTCATCGTATCAAGAATGAAGCCTCCCAGTTCTCGCAAGTTGTGCGTATGCTTGACACGGAACATCGCTTGCTGATCACCGGCACGCCGCTCCAAAACAACCTGCATGAACTGTGGGCTTTGCTGAACTTCTTGTTGCCCGATGTGTTTGCATCGTCGGACGAATTCGACGACTGGTTCAATCTCGACGTCGATGACGATGAAGCAAAAAAGCAAATGATCAGCCAGCTCCACAAGATCCTGCGACCGTTCATGTTGCGACGACTGAAGGCCGACGTCGAGAAGAGTCTTCCCCCGAAGAAGGAGACGTTACTGTTTGTTGGCATGTCGAAGATGCAAAAGGCGCTGTATAAGTCCTTGCTGCTTCGTGATATGAACACGATTACTGGCAACGGCAGTGCTGGTGTGTCGCGCAGTGCATTGCAGAATATCGTCATGCAGCTCCGGAAATGCTGTGGTCATCCGTACTTGTTTGAAGGCCAAGAGGACCGAACCCTTGACGCGCTGGGAGAGCACGTCGTGGACAACTGCGGCAAAATGGTCTTGCTCGACAAGCTGCTCAAGAAGCTGAAGGAGCGTGGATCTCGTGTACTTATCTTCACGCAGATGACGCGTGTGCTCGATATTATGGAAGATTTCTGCCGCATGCGAGCTTACGAGTACTGCCGCATCGATGGCCAGACGTCGTACGAAGAACGCGAGAGCTCCATTGAAGAGTATAACCGACCTAACTCGTCGAAGTTCCTGTTCTTGCTGTCAACGCGTGCTGGTGGTTTGGGTATCAACTTGTACACTGCCGATATTGTCATCCTGTACGACTCAGATTGGAACCCGCAAGCCGATTTGCAAGCACAGGATCGTGCCCATCGTATCGGTCAGAAGAAGGAGGTCAACGTGTATAGATTGGTCACCACTGACTCCGTCGAGGAAAAAATTATTGAGCGCGCGCAGCAGAAGCTGAAGTTGGACGCGATGGTTGTTCAGCAAGGTCGTCTCCAGGAGAAACAGTCGAAGTTGAGCAAGAACGAGATGCTCGAGATGATTCGATTCGGGGCTGATCAGGTCTTCCGCTCCACTGACTCGAACATTACCGACGAAGATATCGACGCCATTTTGGCGAAGGGTGAACAGCGCACTGAAGAAATGATGAAGAAGATGCATGTTCACGACAAGGGTGACCTTCTCGACTTCAAACTCGATGGTGGTACACTTCAACAGCACGATGGTGTCGACTATTCCAAGGAGAAGGAGCGTCAAGAAGAGCTCAAGCGTTTGGCGGAGGCTGAGTTTGCGAGAACTCTCGCCGATGGAATGGGTAAGCGCGAGCGTCGCACGGTCATGCGTACATCTATCCCAGCGCCAGAAGCGAAGAGATCCACCAAGCCGAAGCAGCTCCCGAAGGTGCTCCGGCTGCCTCGAATGGACGAGTGGCAGTTCTTTGACCGCCAGCGTTTGACCGAGTTGCACGAGATCGAATGCAACAACTACGAACAAGCCAAGCTGGAAATGGAGAAGCCTCCTCTCCCACCGCACGCTCAATACCTCTCGCCCGAGGAGCTGGAGGAGAAGGAAACCCTGTTGAAGGAGGGATTCGGTGACTGGAACAAGCCGCAGTATTTCTTGTTCATCAAGCTGCTGTCCCGGTATGGCCGCAACAATGTTGAAGCAGTGGCACGGGAAATGGGGAAACCTTTGGACGAAGTGCGGCGGTATGCCACAGTCTTTCTCACACGTGGACAAGATGAGCTGAGCGACTGGCAGAAGATCCTCAAATCGATTGAGAAGGGCGAATCGAAGCTTCTTGAGATCGAACGTCTGACTGAGCAAACTGCAAGAAAGGTTGCCCGATATGAAAACCCGTGGGAAGATATGCCAATCAACTACCAAGGCAAGGGTGGCAAGGTATTCACGGAAGAGGAAGACCGCGTGCTGCTTTGCATGGTCAACAAGTTCGGCTATGGATCGTGGGAGAAGATCAAGGCCGAAATTTGCAAACTGGAAATGTTCGCCTTTGACTACTACCTGCGATCGCGCACGGCTGCCGAGATTGGACGTCGGTGTGATGCGTTGATGCGTATTTCTGAAAAAGACAATGCTGACCAGGAGCAAAAGGAGAAGAAGGAGCATGATATCCGTAGTCAGCTACAGGCTCAGCGTGAAGATCTCGACCAGCGTTTGAAGGAAGCCCGTGAGGATTTGAAGCAACACCAGCAGCGTGTGGATGAGTTGATCATGAAGGAGGCAAAGCGGATGCAGGCGCAGCGAGAGGAAAAGCGGTCGAAGAAGCGCAAGGATCGCGACGAGATGGAAGATAAGGTTGACGAGTTCGAAAGCGAGCTCGCGGAGTTCCTCACGCGCTCCACGTCCCGAGATGCTGCGAAGGTCGCCTTGGATTTTGCCTCCAAGATCCAAAATGATAAGAGCGTGGAGCTGCAGCCGTCGTACGTGCTCAAGAAGATTCGACAGATCGCCGAGCCGCTCGAGAACGTGTCGAAGGGACAGCTCGCATGGAAGATCAAGGATGACTTTGCTCCTACTAGCGCCAAGAAAGACAAGAAAGAGAAGAAAGTGCTGAAGCAAGAGTTGATGTCCGATGTCAAGACGGAAAACAATGGCAGCGCGTCGCCTTCCCGGGATGAGCAGGACTCCCGCTTGCCGAAGTCTCCTTGGTCACCGACTGCGATGAAGCACCAAAAGGCGAAGGTGAAGAAGGAAAAGAAGACTGACTCCAAGGACGAGAAGCCGTTGGCCAGTGTGCGCAAGGCGCGTAGCGCGTACGTGCTGTTCAGCCTCGAGCGCCGCCACGAAGTGCGGGCGACCATGGCGCCGGGTGTGCCTATGATCGAGGTTATGGCTCGCCTCTCGCAGATTTGGAAGACAATGAGCGACGATGACAAAGCTCCCTGGGTCGAAGCCGCCAAAGAGGACCGGCTTCGCTACGAGCGCGAGATGAACGGCGTCACGACTTCGTAGACGTAGGCTCACCCAAGTAGACAGTGAACATGGGATTTGCACAATGAATAAACGAAACCAATCGACATTACCCACGGAAGTGCTGCAACGCTACAAAAAAAGAATGGTGGCGCTGCATAAGATCGCAGGCACGTTGTCGACACCGCGCCATCTCGGCATGTGGGACGACAAGCCGTCTCGAGCCGGCAAGCCGTTCCCGGGGGCTGGTCCGTGGGTAGTATCACTATGGGCTGGCAGTGGTGGCCGCCCGCGGCTGGCGCGTCTTCGTCCGACTCACGCGAGGCCAGCCCGGCCGCTCCTCCGCCCCCTTCGTCGGCTGAAGACTCCCTCGTCGTGTACCACGCCGCTGCGTCTCCCGTGCCCAGCGTCGACGACGCGCTTGAAGCCGGCGTGCGGCGCCAATCTATCGTTCTGGCGCTGCCCGCTCCCCCTACTCCGGCAAAGGATGTGAGATGGTGCAGCTTTGTCGACACGTACGGCCGCTTCGCCGGCCCGAGCCTTGTGGCCGGCGCACTCATCGCTGCCGCGTGGACGACGCTACTCATCTTCCTGAACGTGGCACCCGAGTGGACGATCAACGCACTCTTCGCCTCGCACGAGATCGACGCGGGCGCCTTTTGGCTGCTCTCACCACAGAGCCCGATGGCGACGGCGCTCGTGGGCGCCGGCCTCGTGGTCATGGCGGTGTACTACCTCTACCTGCTATTCCTTCTCGGCTGGAGGCGCAAGGACGCCGCGACTGTGGACGACTTTGTGCCCCCGCCCACGCCGTCGTGCGCGACGTGCCTATGCGACATCGTGTCGCGCCACTTCAGCGCGCTGGACGCCGAGTCGCGGCCGTATCTGGTGCGTGATTATCGGAGACCGTCAAGTGTTCGTCTCTCCTTCTCGCTGACGATCAGTATGCGTATGTGCCTGTATAGAAAGTGTCCGAGGAGCTGCCCGAGATCGCGTACCAGACCATGCTGCTCACCGTGCTGATGGCACGCGGCGCGCCGCTGGCCCTCGTCGCATGCTGGGCCGCAGCGCTGGCGCTCAACTGCTTCGTACGCTGCTACCGCGTGTGCGCGCGCGACGCGTACCACGAGCGTTATGACAGCCTCGCAAATGCCGTCTTCCAGTTCCTGTTCGCCATCGTCTTCCCCGTCGCGCAGCTCGTGGCGGCGCGCGCGTCGTTCGCGCTCGACCGCACCAGCTACGCGCTGCGCGTGGACCACTTTGAGCGAGGCGCGTTCGAGCGGCTCGCGCGGTTTGCACAGCCCGCCCAATTCACATCAACGCACGCGACCGCGAAGCTGCTGCTGGAGCTGCTGCTGCTGGGCGGCGACGCGTCGCTCGCAGTCGCGACGCTCGGGCTCCACCTCGCGCTGCTCTGGCGCGCGCACGACGTCGTACTTGGCTGCCTGCTCGGCTTCAAAAAGCTGCGTGTGCCCATGACAAGCGGCACAATCAACGACGACTCACTGCTCAGCGTGCTGCGCATCATCAAGGCCGTCTACTGGCTCGCCATCAAACTGCTGCTCGCGTGCCTGTGCGTGAGCAAGCGGCTCATTCCTAAGGTGTTCGCGCTCGTGCTGTTCGCCTACGGCGTCGGCGTGCTAGTCGCCACGGGCGTGGGCGTCGCGCACTCGCGCGCCGCGTGTGAGCCGTTCACCGGCCGCTGTGTGCTTCAAGCGGTGTCGTTTCAGGGCTTCTCTGCGGACAAGTACGCCGCGTGTCCATGCATCATGTATGTGAACCAGCCTGAGGCGACGGGAGCCATGACGTGGTCGGAGTGGTCCCAGCGTGAGGACGCCACGGACGAGCTGCGCGCGGTCGCGGCCGCCGGTCGACTGCGCGTCATCCAGGTCGTGGACCGAGACCTCACCACGCTGCCAAACGCGGTGGGCGCCTGCAGTGATCTCAACGAGCTCGTGCTGGTCCGCACGGCGCTTCGGACGATGCCGTCGTGGATAGTGGAAATGGACAAGCTGCAGCTGATGCACCTCGCTGGGGACGTGAACACAACGCTCGACGCGTTTCCGATGGACTCGGCTTTCTTCGAGCGGATGACACACCTCCAGTCGCTTCGGCTCGAGCATCTCCGGTCTATGTCGAAGCTGCCGGCGTTCCCTGACAAGGCACTGGAGGCGCTCCGATCGGTCGTGCTGATTGATCTCCCGCTGGTGCGCAGCCTCCCACTCATGTGCCAGCTCCCGGCGCTTCGCGAGCTCGTGCTCGTCGGCATGGCGGCGCTTCAGCGGCTCCCGCTGCTTCCGGACGGGCTAGCGTCACTGCGAGTTGGGATGCCGACCGCGCTATGCTGCAACGGCTACTTGGGGGACGGCACTTGCGTCGCCGGGAATGCGACCACCGCGAGCCCCTCATCAACACTCGTAGCGTCCTGCCACGCACACGCGATCGAGACCAACGAGTCGATCGAGTGCCTCGCCAGCGACACGCTCGACACCACGCAGACCGCAGCGACGAAGCGTTCGCTCCGCGCAGCCGACTTCCAGTGCAGCGACGCCACCGACGTCGGAGACTTCGTCGTCAACGCCATCCCGCGCGGCGCCGTGGCCGCGTGCGACGGCCAGCTCTACCGCGAGTGCTCGCTCACGTGGCCGCTCGTGGCCGCCAACACCTCGGACAGTGTCGGCATGTGCCTCGGCGCTGCGCGGCTCCAGGTCGCGCACTGCGCACCGAAAGATCCGCGCTACGAGGCGCTGCGCCGGGCCGAGATTCGTGTGGCCGGGCCAGCGCAGCTCTGCGACGTGCGCGGCGAGCGCTGGCTCGGCTGCGGCGGCGCGCGACAGTGAGGCGTCTTGGGCGTTCTGGTGTTGCTTGAAGGTCCGGGAACGTCCTGGTGGGTGGGGAGAATCCGGCGGGTTTTTTCCTGGACGCGTCCAGCTGCGCGCGGAGCTGGTCGCTTGTTGCCAACATGCAAGTCGCTCTGGGTGCCGAGGCCGTTTCGTGAACCCTTCATAACATATAACCATCAACCGTTCATTTCCAATCATCAGCATAGTGGGTTCTCAGACACCTTTGGGACTTGATGTTTTGGGGAAGATGATCCCTTGGCCACTCGCGAAGGGCTCACTTGGCCTGTCCATGTGCCATTGGACAATCCCACTTTAGTCAGCCGGTCCACTGACTCGCCCAAGATCCTGTCGATCCGGCCTTTCTGCCGCATTGCCGCCAATCGAATCGCTGCATTCGACCGTTGCGCCCCGGCGTTGTACAGATCCCTTGGGTGAGGCCTGTGCGGAGATCCAGATGGGGAGACGCGCAGTCGACATGGCCAGGCCGTTCCCCCTCCCTCTGTGTGCCACGACCGCACGACTGACTGCCAGACTGACGGGCGCGCGGCCCGGACCTCTTCGCCGCCGGCACAGTCAGAGCAACGCGAGGGAGGGAGGGAATCGCGACGTCCGCGGGCTTCGCTCTCTCTTCCGATCTCGCTCGCCCCACACAGACCAGCAAATCCTCGCGCGTGTGCTGCTCCGCCGAGATGAAGGCCGTCCGCGCGCTCCTGCTCGTGCTGCAGCTGCTCGCGGCGGCGCACGCGTCGTCAGTGCTCGCGAATCGCCCCCGAGACTCCCATCAACACACACGTAGCAGCAGCGGATCCGCTGCTGGCGCTGACCGCCGTCGCTGGGGCCCCGCCGTCGGCGACGCGACGCACGTGGATGGACACGGCCCGACGTTCGTGAGGAGCTCCAAGATGGATGCGGCGAACCGGATGAAGTTTTTCGGCGGGCGCCACAACGACAGCATCCCGTCGGTCGGCGCGTACCGCACCAATTTAGCGCTGCTGCTCCAGCCGCGCGAGGAAGAGAGCGACCAGCTCCAGGGCTGCATCATGGTGGCGATCGCACCGCGCTTCTTTCTCACACGCGCGAGCTGCGTGCGCGACCAGCTCAGCGCGCCGCTCGTGTTCGTCGAGTCAGTCGCGAAGAACGGTACTGTCTTGCGGATGCCGCTGCCGATCCTCACGACGACAGTCCACCCAGATTACTCGGTCAACCTCGCGATCGTCGAGGTGGACGACCAGCAGAACGAGCTCCGCAAACGTATCAAGCCGCTGCCACTCCACGCGTACGCCGCGGGGTACTACCAGCGCGACGACGCGCTCAGCTTCGTGTCCATCGACAACATCTTCAACCCGTCGCTCGCCATGAACGCCCAGTCCGTGAGCAAGCTCGTGCGCGTGCCCGCGAGCTCGTGCCTGTACAACTCGGACCCATCCACGACGCAGTGCTTCGCGCCGGCCGAGCTCGCGAGCCGCGAGCGGACCTTCGAGTTCGGCCAGTGCATGCTGCTCCACAAGAGCCAGAGCCTCGTGGGCCTGCCCAACTGCGAGGGCTTCTGCAGCGGCGGCATGTTCTACGGCACGACCCCCGTGGCGCCGTTCCGCGACTGGATCGACGAGACCACGCGCGCGGGCGCGCGCTGGATTCCGCTCAAGGCCAAGACCCGCTTCGTCGCCGTGCCGCCCGAGAACGAGCCGACCTTCGTGTCCTTGTACGCCTCCGGCGCGAGCCAAGACGCCAAGCCGGTGTGCTCGGGCGCTCTGATCGCGCCGCGGTTCGTGCTCACGACCGCGTCCTGCGCGACCATGCACGTGCTCGCGGAGGCGCGCATGAACCACGGGCAGCGCGAGCGTGCGTCAAGCGGCCACGACGACGTCGTCCCGGTCGATTCGTTCAAGGTGCACCCGCTGTTCGGCAACGCCACCAAGTTCTCCAACGACCTCGCGGTCGTCGCGCTGAGCGGCCCGACAATCTACACCCCGACCATCCTCTCGAGCGACGACTCGATGTACCTCGACGCGAGCGACGCCGTCACGTGCGGCAAGCCGCGCCGCTCGAGCGTCGACACCTCCATCATGTGTCTGCCCCCGCCGCCTGCGTCGGCCGCCTCGGCAGAGACCAGCGCGGAGCTCGACCTCGGCATGCGTCAGCTCGCGGACGAGCTGGATCTCGGCGCGCTCGGCGACGAGTTCACGAGCCTCTCGCTCGACTCGCTCGAGACGGACCTGCCGCTCGGCGGCGCCTGCGGGCCGACGACCGTCGAGCAGTGGAACGCCAACGCCGGCGACGGCGTCTTCGACGTGCCGAGCTCCGGCGCGTACTACCTGCTCGGGCTCTCCACGGGGCTCTCCGACACCACCGTCCTCGTCCCGCAGTCCAACAGTTCCAACCACTCGGAATCGGCCAGTGCCGACGCGCGCATGTGCTCGCAGAACGAGACCGTGGGCGACGACGACCGCGCGGCGCTGGTCGTGCGGCTCGCGACGCCAGAGACCATGGAGTTCCTCGACGCCGCGAGCGCCGAGCACACGTGGCGCGACCCGCACCAGCTGCCGTTCAGCATCTTCGAGAGCAAGTTCGAGCGCATGGGCAAGAAGAGCGCGATGGCCGCCGAGGCGTTCAGCATAGCCGCGTACGACGGCGAGCTCGTGTTCGACGCGCCGCCCGCAGACATGGACCTGGGCTTCGTGGTCGGGCTGCGCGTCGAGCGGCTCGGGCAGAACTTCTGCGGCGGCTCGCTCATCGCGCCGAGCTACGTGCTCACGGCCGCGCACTGCGTGGGCGGCGACCGTGCCAAGTTCGTCTCCGTCGGCTCGCACGCGTCCAAGGGCGCCGAGACCGAGCTCATCGCGGTCAAGAGCGCGCACGTGATCACGCACCCGCTCTACGGCAAGCGGTCGCTGTACTCGTACGACCTCGCGATCCTCGAGCTCGACGCGCAGGCGTACCCCAAGCCCGTGCTGCTCGACAACTCGCGCGAGCTCGGCGCCTCGACGTACCTGACGCTGTTCGGCTACGGCGCCAACAGCGCCGCGAGCCCCGTGCTCTCGGACGTGCTGCGCTCCGTGGCGCTGCCCTACTTCCCGCGGGACGCGTGTCGCGCCAAGTTCCCGGAGCTCGACGAGAGCATGTTCTGCGCCGGCGGCGAGCTCGCGCGCGACGCGTGCACGGGCGACTCGGGCTCGCCGCTCGTGCGCGTCGTGGGCGGCCGCGCGCGGCTCGTGGGCGTCGTGAGCAGCGGCCGCAACGGCTGCGGCACGCCGGGCGTCCCGGGCGTCTACGCGTTCGTGGCGCAGGCGCAGGACTTTATCGACGGCGTCGTGGCCGGCAACAAGTGGGTCAACGGGCCTCTGAAAACCGCGTCCTCGATGGCCAACGCGAGCGCCGCCGACAGCGGCTCGCAGGGCGCCACGAACGCCGCGGCGCGCGCGGCGATGGACGCCGACGAGGGCGCCGTGCTGCGCAGCTACGGGGGCAACGCGAGCGTGTTCGACGTGGTCCACATGGCCACGGGCTCGCGCGGCGGCGCGCTGCAGCTCTCGCACGTGGAGATGGCGGCCGAGACGCCGCGCGGGCTGCAGGCCGCGCTGCTCGAGTTCCTCGTCGGCGCCTACGACAACATCGCCGGCTGGCGCCCGCAGCCCGAGGAGCACTGGAAGGTGGCGTTCTACTCCACGGGCGACCTCCAGGGCATCATGGCGCTGCTCCAGCAGCGCAGCGCCGCGCCGCTGTACCAGCGCCGGAACCGGTTCGCGCGCCCGGCGTGGGGTGGCGACGCGAGCGGCGCGGGCGACCGCGCGTTCTCCAGCGCGCGCGCGCAGTGCGGCGGCGCAGGCCACTAGCGGACGCGACACCTAGAGCATGCATATTCCCGTCAGGGGGAGAGACAATAATTTATTGGTGGTTTAGAACAATTATTTGTTTGAACAATTATTGGTTCTACAGGAGAACACAAAGCGCGTGAGCAAAGCGATGGCGTTTCCATCGCGGCGTGACTGTCAGTCAGAACGAGGGTGTGCTCCACGGCCATCTGGTTCGAGTTGGATCTTTTTGGGGTCAGAGAGGTGTACTGACAGAGAAATGGTCTAAACCAGTATATTTGGCCAAGATGTGATTGATTGTTTTCAAAGAAGAACGGCATGAAATGATATAGCATTGTAGGTTTTGGTGACTTGGGATCGCCCATCCCGCAGAACTGGTTCGCTCGGAACTCGCGTGTGATGTTCAGGCGGCGGCTGCGCTGATGGGTCTGTGGACAAAGTGAGAGCGACAATCACAATGTCCGCTCGATCAGGCGCGCGTCTTCGATGCAAGGGGATGGCCAAAGCGCGATCGTCTGAGAACGACACACCACGCCGCGCAGAACAAAGCGTCGTTCGGTTGACCGACAGAACCGTTCTAACGAGGGACGAGCAACTCCAGCGGAGAACGTTTTTTCCTGGAGAACAACACAAGGCACGATGAGTCAATCCATCCAGAAACCCATGGAACGCTGGACAAGTTCCGGGGACGACGACGAGTTCCGGAAGAGATCCAGAGACCTCGCTCCCCGCCGGAGGCGCATCCGGCGGCGGCGCGCGGTGCTCTACGCGGTGCTCGTCGTCGCTGCCGCCACGCCCTTGGGCTGCGCCAGCGCGTCCAGCGAGCTACTCGCGACCAACGCCACCTCTGGATTCATTCCAGAGTCCTCCTCGGGCCGGCTCCCGTGGGTGCTTCTCGCTCCGGAAGAGGACGCGCTCTCCGCCACCCAGGACGACGCCTGCCTCGGCCTCCTGGTGTCCCCACGCGCGGCGCTGCTGGCCGCGTCCTGCGTCCAGCGGTATCAAGCGGCCCACCAGCTCTCGGCGTCGGATCCAGTCGGCTCGGTGGCCGTCGCGCTCGCCCACGACAGCGACGTCGAAGTCGCGGATTTCACACGAAGCCAGCGGCGCTGGCGACGGCGCGAGCGCGCGCGCGCCACGCTCCATCCAGAGGTCGACGTCGCGCTCGTCCAGTGGGACGACCCAATCGAAGCCCAAGTGCCCGTGATACTGCAGAGTTCTATGCTCTCGCCCCGTGACAACTGGAGCGTCGCTGTTCTGGACGCTGAAGCCGAGCATGAAGCCACCTCGCGGCCTTGGCGGTCGTCTGGCTGCCCGACGGGCGTCGAGTGTATTGAAGCGACCTGGGGTAAACACACATTGTGTTCCACCGTCCAGCAACTGTCGGGCGTGGTGTCTTGGACGGCCGACGATCGGTCGGTCGTCTCTGGACTCGTCGAACAAACTCTGGATTGTTCGGACGCCGATGCGGTCTCGGCGTCTCCAACACAATCCCACCTCACCGTGACGACGCTAGCAAATGTGCGCAGCTTTATCGACGCGACGGTGCGTGACATCCAGTGGGTGGAACCTGTCTCCAATGCCTCGTCAGGATCCAGTGCCGGTGCACCTGTGGTTGGGGACGTGGGTGTGCCAGCCTTCCAGGACGGCAGCCTCGGGGACTGGAGCGCCGCGAGTGGATCCAGCGCCGACGACGACGAGGGCGACGTCGGCTTTGGGGATGATCCGGCGCCGACGGTCCAGCCGTGGCGGACCAATCTGATGGACAAGTACGGCTACCTGAGCCGGCGCGAGGATCTCTCAGACGACGCGACGCAGCTCGAGGAGGGCGGCATCGCCGTGATCATCGCACCGCAGTTCCTGGTCACACGCGCGAGCTGGATCCGGGGCCTTGAGGCCGTCCAGTGGGTTTACTTGGCCTCGCAGGTCATCGCCATCAAGCGAGTCGTCTCCCAGGAAGTTCAGGACCACGCCGACCAGCTCGTCGTGGTCGAGCTGGAGCACGCCATCGACGAAGCCACCTACGCGTGGGTCGAGATCCCGACGACGCTGCCGCCCAAGTACACGGACTTACGAGCGCTCGCGACGATGGCATTCACGGGCGACGCGCTCGTGACAACCGAGTACAACGCGCTCAGCGATCGTGCGCTCTGTGGGCTCCCAGAGACTTCCACAAACGACGGTGACAACGCGCTCGTGTGCGTGACGGGCTCGGAGCGCGCGAGCTTGTACATGAATTTGCTGCCGTTCAACGCATCATTCCTGTTCATGGACCAGTTCCTCGTCGGTTTGTCGCGCGGCCAGAGTACCTCCGAAGTTGACTTGCGCGTCGCGCAGGCGTTCGAGCCACTTGGAGCCTCGCGCAGCGATCGTGCGTTTCTCGACGAAGCCACGAACGGCACGATCGTGTGGACCGGGAAGGACGTGTACACGGTCCCGCCGGACCCGTTCATCTTCGGCGAGACCCTCCTCTACTCGAACGGGACGTCCAGTGAAGACAGTCTGCTGCCGTGTGGCGTCGTGCCTCTCACGACGCGGTACTTCCTGACGATGGCGTCGTGCCTCGACGGCCGCGACGCCGCGTGGGTCGTGTACCGTCCAGCGGAGGAGCCGACTCCGTCCCCAGCGGACGAAGGCGAGATCGTCGAGCTGAACCCGCTGGTAGAAGATCCCGTGAGTCGGAAGCAACCCATCCAACTGAAGAAACCTGATCAGAAGAAGCCCACAAACACGAAGAACAAAGCGACAGCGACGCCGACGCCCTCGCTCAAGCGACGCCACGACCACGACGCGAGCGACACACCCCGGCATCCCCCGTCTGAGGACTCGTCCTGGCGTCCGAAAGGCGCGCTCGCAGTCTCTGCCGTGCACCTCCACCCCACATACGAGGCCACGCAATCGGCCAAGTACGACTTTGCAATCGTTGAGTGCACGGAGGATGTCGACGTCGGCGGCTTCTCGACCGTGCGTCTGATGGGCGAGTTACTCGCGGCGCACAAGCGCGTGGTGGAGCATCGTCTGGGCAGCGACAGCTCGGACGACGGCGCCGCGCTCGTGGTGGACGCGGCCGAGTGCGCCGCCGCCAACGCGGTAGCCAACGGCGCCGTGTGCGTGGCTGCGACCGCGTCGTCGCCGCGCTGCCGCACGAAGGAGACGGAGCTGCTGACGCCGCCACCACTAGCATCGTCGCCGACTCAGAGCCTCTTCCACCGCATCGGCGCCGAGGTGATGTTCGTTGGCTTCTTCAAGGCCCCCGGAGCGAGCGACGACGCCTGCGATGCGCGCCGCGCATACTCGCAGGTCGCTAACGTCATGAACTTTATCAACGCTATCGTCATCAACCCAGAGTGGGGCACCTCCAGGCCCGAGACGTCCAGCGCTGGCTCCAACGATCCCCCTTACGCGTTGAAGCCCGTCGAGACGCCGGCACCGCCCCGGCGGCCGTACGTGGTCGGGCTGCGGCTCACCAAGAGCGGCCAGAACTTTTGCGGCGGCTCGCTCATCGCACCGCAGTTTGTGCTCACGGCCGCGCACTGCGTGACCGACGGCCTCGCGGCTTGGGTCGCGGTCGGCTCGAGCCTCTCGGCGGGGCTCGACACGGAGCCCATCCCGATCGACAAGACACGCACGCGCATCCACCCGCAGTACCAGTCGCCGTTCGCGTACTCGCACGACGCCGCGATCCTCGAGCTCGCCGTGCCGGCATACGAGGCCACCGTCCCGCTGGACACGTCGCGCGACTTTACCGACGGCGTGCGCGCGACCATGTTCGGCTACGGCGTCGAGAGCGCGAGCAGCAGCACGCTCTCGCCCGTGCTCCACGCACGCGAGGTGTCGCTGCTCTCGCGTGCGACGTGCGCACGGGCGTTGCCCAACATCGACGACGCCGTGGTGTGCGCGCTTGCGCCCTCGGGACTCGACGCGTGTACGGGCGACTCGGGCAGCCCGTTGGTCGTAGCGGACGCTGCGGCACCTGGTGGCGAGCGGCTGGTAGGCGTCGTGAGCGCCGGCTACGGCTGCGGTGTCGCCGGTGTGCCTGGTCTGTACACGCGCGTCGCCAGCATTGCCGAGTTCGTTGATGCCTATGCGGTGAGCCCGATCTGGGTGGGGGGCGGTGGTGGTGGCGCGCCTGAGGTGATCGACGACGAGGAGCGTACGCGATCGCCGACGCCGACGCCGGCCAGGACAGGCGCCGCCACGCCGGGTGCGACCTCCGGCCCCACTGGGGCTGGGGCCACGGAGCCCTCCGCCGGTACCAGCAACGCCGGCGCCAGCCAGTCGACCACGACCGACGTCTCGCAGCTCCCGCTGGAGGACCGCGACGCGAGCCCGAACGGCAGTGCGGCCGCGCGGCCCACGGCGGTGGGCGCCACACAGCTCACACCGGCAAACGCCACAGGCAGCGCGTCCTCGGCGTTCGTGGCCGCGGTCCGCCGGACGCCGCTGCCGGCGGATACCCTTAAGGCGCTCACCAAGGCCGCGCTGCTGCAGTTCCTGCTGGGCGACTATCCCTACAGCTTCGTGCCGCCGCAGCTGCTAGACTCGCTGGCGTCGCCCGCGAACGCCGTGACCATCTTCTCCTCGGGCGACGTGCGTCCGCTGCTGATCCAGCTCACGCGGCACGACGCCACGCCGCTGAACCAGCGACGAGTCCGCTTCCAGAGCGCCACGCGGCGGCCTCGGCCCGAAGCGGCCGCCTCGTGGTGCAGCGCCGTCACCTCACCCTAGGCAACGAGTAACAAAGGCCCTGGAGTACATACTGGAACCAGAGTTCAGCACAGAGTGTCTACCTGCGGTGGCATGTAGACACATGCGTTCCATTTTTCCCGTAGGTACGGAGACGGCTGAATGGCAGCCATAGACTCGGGGCCAACACCGGACGCGCTGGTCAACCCGGCGACAGTCTCAGGCGCCCCGTGAAACTGCAAGTGAGACCGTCGCGGATGGGATCTCTTCGTCTGTGACTGGATGGATACGTCTGATTCGCTTGCCCCCGCCTTGCCCGCGATCACCGATCACGCGCCTTGGCTTGGCCGGCCATTACACTCGGCATTAGTAGCCTCGGTCAACGAGCAAATCGCCGCCGGCCGGTCGTTCCGTTTGTGTGACGAAAGGCGGGCGGGCTGTCCGTTCTATGCGATCGAAGATCCCACGCTCTTCGTCGAGAGGTGGACGCCGAGCCGCACGCCACGCTTCGATATTCTACCGTAGAATACTACGGTCCCTCAGAGTCACCCTTTGCAGTTGCAACGGTCCCCGCGCCACTGTGGACTCGGGAAATCCAGGGCAACCAGGAAGGTGGAGAGTCACTCGACTCGCAAGTGAGAGCGTCACCGCGCCGGACAGTCCACAGTGGTCGCCGTCGCCTGCACACGCATTCTGGGTAATCACACGCCGCGGGGGCGATTGACGCCGCCATCCAGGGGTTTCGAAAATCCGGGCTTGATTGACGTGGGCGACAGGGGACACAGAGAGAAAGCGAGAGAACGCGGGAGCGAGAGAGACAGATCCCGCGTCCATCCACGGAAGCTTGACAGGGTCGCGACCCAGCGCGATCCAGAACCACGCTTCTCTGTCGACGAAGAGCCCTCCAACCATCACAGTTCGCTCTCCCCTCGGTCGCGAACTGCTCGCCCTCACACATAATCTCACCGGACAGAACGCCCACGCCATGAGGCCGTGTCGCCTTCTACGCCAGCTCCTCGCGGCCTCTCTGGTAACAGCCATCGCGAGCGCGCGGTCGCTCCGGTCGCTTGAAGGCGCGGACGCGTCCTCGCTGCCGGCCTCGGCCGTCGTGGTCGACTCGGCGTCGGGTGCCTGGGCCGCGCGCCCGTGTCTCGGCGTCCTCGTCGCGCCCGCCGCGGTCGTCGTGGCCGCCGACTGCCTCACTCACGAACTCCACGCACACTCGCAGTACAACGCGCGCTTTGTGGCGCACAGCGCGCGCGCCGCGGGCGCGCCGGTCGCCGTCACCTACGGCTACGTGAGCGCCGCGAACCCGGCGTTCGCTCTACTCACGCTCAAGCGGCCGCTGCCATCCGCCACGCCAGCGCTGCTGCTCACGACCTCGGACGCCGAGATCGAGACCGACCAGGCGCTCCACGTGGGCGCGCTCGAGCGCGACGGGCGCGTGCTCTCGGCGCCCACGACCTTGCTCGCGCGAACAGCGTGCCACGCACAGTTTGCGACACATCAGAAGACTAGTGACGCCAAGTGGAATGCCGCCGACTGGCTTTGCGTGGACGCAAGGCTGGCGGCCAGTGACTGCCACGCGAACGCTACGGCGTCGACGTGGGTCAGCGACGGCTTCCTTGTCGGCCAGGACACGGGCTCGGGCCAGGACGTGCTCTGGGGGCTCGCGCGGCGTGCGGAGACGCGGTGCGACGCTGACACCGTCGGCGAGCCGACCTCGACGCCCGTGGTGGCGGTCCACGCGGCACGCCGGCTGCTCAACACGTACGCCGTCGGCCGCCAGTGGATGACTCCCAGAGCGCCGGTGGACAACATGAGGATCGTCGAGACGCCTGCGCCAGTCGAGGACAGAGAGGGGCACAGAATGAACTCGTCCCTCGAGGGAAGTAGTGCGGGCGACGACCCCAAGGTCGGCAACCCGGATCTCGGCACCGGCAGTCAAGAAGACAGCAACGACCTCGTGCCACTGCCGTTGCCCACGCCGTCGGCTTCGCCCTCAGTCCCACCACCGCGCGCGTCGGTCCCACGCTGGCTCTCGGATCTCTCCGGGACGGCGGCGTTGCTCACCCCAAGCAACGACACGACCCGCGTGGATGACGCCACGATGCTCGCGCTCTTCCTCACGCCACGCCACCTCGTGCTCCCACGGCTGTGGCTGCGCGGTAACAACGTCTCGGCGATCCAGTGGGCCACATCAAAGGAGGGTGAACAGTTCCGCGTCACCAAGGTTACGTCCGAAATCGAGTTTTACAAGGACACGCCCTCTGTGCTGATGGCTACTCGCGACGCGCAGCTGGACCTGCTGGTCGTGGAGGTGGAGCTGCCGCCGCGACGCAACGTTACTCGGGTCTCACCTGAGTCTGAAACGTTAAATGAGACCCAGGGGAGCGGCGCTGAAGCCCAAGCCCAATCCGGCGAGGACGGTGAGGAGGAGCAAGAGTTTAACGAGGATCTGCGTCGCGCGTCGATCGTGGCGGCCCCGCCCAAGCAGCACCTCGCGTACGAACAGGCGGTGGTCATCATCGCCGATCGCGCGCTCGAGCTCGAGCAATCGCGACTGCCCAACCAGGAGGGCGAGAGTAGTGAGCCTACGGAGCCCGTGGTAATCGACTACATTGACGGCGTCGTGCGCTTCGTGGACGACCAACAGTGCCGCGTGCAGGTGCCGACGGGACAGGACACCGCAGATTCCGAGCTTTTGTGCGCCAACTCGACGATGAGCACGGCCTCCATGACCAACCGCACCGCGTGGCATACGCAAAGCGCGGAGGCGGCCGCATCGCGGCCCTTGGTCGGCGTGTTTCAGGAAGACGGCGGGCTCGTTGGGTTTTCGCTGACGCCGTCGCCGCTCACACCGTCAGCATCCCACACGTTCAGCGTCCTGCGGCTCGCGTCGCGCACGCACCGCGCGTTCCTCGACGCGGCCACGGACGGTGGCATCAACTGGGCCGCAGGCGACGCCTTTGGCATGGACGCGCAGCGCGTGGCGGCCTACACGCCGTTCAAGGCGTTCCTTTACATGGCCAATGCCGCCGGCGAGCACGCCGGCAACTGCGATGGCCTGCTGATCGCGCCGCGGTTTGTGCTCACCATGGCCTCGTGTCTTCGCCGCAGCGGCGGCAACGTCACGAGCGTCGGGCTCACCAAGCAGTGGGGGCAAGAGCAGCTGTACAGCGTGCGGCGCGACTCGCCCGTGGCGCTCCACCCGCTGTACCAGGCGCCAACGGATTTCGCCGTAGACGTCGCGATCGTGGCGCTCGCCGAGGCCGTGGCGGACATTGAGCCGGCCGCGCTGAACCCAGGGTACCCGGCCTGGGTCGCGAACGCCACAGTCGTGGATGAGGATCAGGGCATGTCAATACGGGAATCGCTCCCCGGGAACGCAGCCCCAACCACCGAGCCGAAGTCAGAACTCGTCGACTGCGATGCGGACGCTCTCGGACAACCGCCGGTCACCAACACCACTGGCCAGCAGGGCCCCCGCGGCCGACCGGGCTTTCGCCCGCGCGTGATGTGCGTCAAGCAGAACGGCCCCAAGCGCAAGCAAATCGGCGGTCCCCCGCCGGGCAAATTGCTGGTCACCAAAACGTCGTTCGGCGCGCTCACAGTCTCGGGCTTCTCGATCAACGTGGATGCCGCTGGCGCCGACGGCGACGCGGACACTCCGGTAGGAGAAGCCGACCCAGCTGGCTCCTCGGCGGACGGCGGTGCGTTGATCAACCCAATGATGTTCGAAGACATGCCATCCCTACAGCCCACGGTCCAGGTGTACCTGAGCTTTGCAGACAACGCCAACTTTATTAACGGCCACGCGAGCGGCGTCACGTGGGGCGTTCGCAGCGCCTCACCCGCTCCTTCACCGTCCTCAGCGCCCGCGCCGGCTTACGTGGTCGGGCTCCGCATCACGCGCGACGGGCCCAACTTTTGCACGGGCACGCTGGTCGCGCCGGGGTACGTGCTCACGGCGGCGCACTGCGTGAGCGACGCGCTGGCCAACTTTGTGGTCGTGAGCGGCGGCGCGTCGGGCCCCGAGGTGCTGCAGGTCGTGCTGGACCGCGCCCAGATCCACCCGTCGTTCGGCACGCCCTACCAGTACTCGAACGACGCGGCGGTGCTCGAGCTCGCCGTGCCGGCGAACGCGCGCGGCGTGGCCCTGGATCTCTCGTCCGACTACGGCGCCTCTGGCGCGACGCCGCGCGCCACGATGTTTGGCTTCGGCGTGCGCAGCGGCGCCGATCTGGACCAGCCGGCGGCGGTGCGCGCGGTCGCGGGCATGCCGGTGCTCTCTCGCGCGCAGTGCGCGGCCACGCTTCCCGACATTGACGGCAGCATGCTGTGCGCGGGCGGCGAGAAGGGCAAGGACGCGTGCCAGGGCGACTCGGGCGGCCCGCTGGTGGTGCGCGACGCCAAGGGGCGCGACGCGCTGGCGGGTATTGTCAGCGCCGGCTACGGCTGCGGACTCGAGGGCGTCCCGGGCGTGTACGCGCGCGCGTCCAGCCTCGCGGGCTTTGTCGACGCGTACGTGGTCGGGCTCGAGACCGAGGCGCTGTTCGAGTCGGCGTCGCTGTCCCCGACGATCGCCTCCACGCCGTCGACGACACGGCCGTCGACGCGCTCGCCCGCGAACGAGTCGCGCTCGGCGCTGGACCCGACGGACCTCGAGTCGTACAGCGGCAACAGCAGCAGCAGTGGCGGCGGCAGTGGCGGCGGCAGTGGCGGCCACAGCATCACCATCAGCTCGGTGGGCGCCGGTAACAGCTCGCAGGGCTTTGCGGCGCCGCTGCGCGCGACGCCCGTGCCCGCGGACCTGCGCGCGCCCGTGCGCGTGGCGCTCATGTCGTTTTTGCTGGGCGACTGGTACTCGTTCGTGGAGGACCCGGCGAGCTCGCTGGGCGCGCTGCTGGACCCGACGAACGCGCTCACGCTGCGCTCGCGCGGCGACACGGGCGCGCTGGTCGCGACGCTGCAGCGCCACGAGGCGCAGGCGCTCAACCGCCGCAAGGACCGCTTCCAGCGCGGCGCGAGCGTGCGTGCGCTCTGGGAGGGCCCCGCGGACGCGAGCTCCGCGCGCGCCTGCGCGCCGTGAGGACCCACGCACACACAGCATGCAGCACCTAGAGTTAATTTATCCACCGCCCTAGTAGCGTCCAGTGCGGCGCTCCAAGTCTTCCATGTGGGCTGGCGACGAATGATCGGTCAGCTTGGGATAGTCAGGGCGTCGACGGGGAGGCGGGAGTGATGGTCTCAGTCATCATCTTCAAGCGTTTTGATTGGTTGAAATAGATTATAGGAGATGATGATTGGCTGAATAGGTTGTGTGGCCTGTCTATGGATCTGATCTCGGGAGCTCCTCGGTCGCACCGTGTCAAAGGCGCGGGCGTGATCGTTCGCCGATGGCCCCCGCCGGCTTTCCATTCGGCGTGACCAGCACACAGAGCGCCGTGGGGAAAGCCGCTCAGCACAGGAAAACCCTCCCAAGACGCGTTCGGGAACCATGCGAGCGCCGCGCCGCGTGTGGACGGCGCTCGTTTGGGGCGTCGTCGCCGTCGTCGCGGTCTCGTCCGTCTCAACGGCTCAGCACGCCCGCCACAACGGCTCGTGGGGCCATTCTAGTAACAGCAGCACCAACTCTCAACCCAGCGGCGACCTAGTCACGGGTCACACAGCGAGTTCGCTCGCGGATTTGCTGACTGAACTCGCCGGTGACGATGCCGGCGCCGCCCAGCGCCCCGCGTGGCTCTCCAAGCCCACCGTGCTCGGCGCGCTCACGTCGTCCATGCAGACAGAGCCCTCCAACGGCGACGCGCTCGTCGACGGTATCGTGGTCCGCATTGCGCCGCGGTTCGTTGTGACGACTACGAATTTGCTCAGCGCGCGAGGGCTCGCGCGGCTGCGGGACGCGTCGGTCGCGACGCGCGCGGTCGTGTTCCACGGCGGCGCCGCGCTGGTCACACGCGTCACGTTCGAGTCCGACTTCCACGATACGGCGTCCGGCTACCCGCTTGTCGTGCTTGAGCTCAGCGAGGAACCCGAGGGTGAGAGTCCGCTCGCACGCGTCGTTACGTCCTCGCCCAACACAGACTTTGAGTTCGAGCAGCTCCGGCTCCTCCAGGCTGGCGCGCTGCTCGACTCAAAGGCGGTGCTCGCGCATGGCGTCGCCGGGCGCGAGGCCCCGGACGCGCCCATGGAACAGTCCAAGCTCGCGTTCTTTGTTGAGCCCATGTGCGGCTTCCAGTTCCCGCGCCCCACTGAGGACATCACCGAGCTGTGCGTCGGCCAGCTCAACAGGACGACGGGGACGTCGTACTTTGACTCCGGCAGCTGGCCGCATGGCCGCCATCTCGAGCGATCTGAGAACCGCACCAAGCCTTCGCCCCGCAACGCGAGCGTCTCCGTGCCCAGCGTCCCCTGGATCCGCCTGAACGCGTCGTCGGTTGAGCACACAGATTCTGACAAGTCGCGAGATGTGGTCGAGCTGCCGGCGCCGAAGGCAACGGCGGTCGCTGCGACGGGCATGCAGGGCGCACGGTTCTCCACCGCGGCCGTGCTGCTCTACGGGGATGACGTCGTTGGTCTCTCGATCCCGTCCATGACCGTGCCCAAGCGCTTCCAGTCGCCACTGGACAGCAAGGCTGGGTTTCTGCGGCTCGCGGCACCCGACCACCGCGCGTTCCTGGAGAACGCGACCCATCACACGGTCCAGTTCCAAGACGACGACGTGTTCAGCAAGCTCTCCAAGTACCCTTCGTACCTCGTGACGTTCCTCGACGCGCGTGGCAGCAAGCTCCCGTGTCAGGGCGTGCTCATCGCGCCCAAGTTTGTGCTCACGACCGCTTCGTGCCTCGCGGCCGAGCCCGGGCTTAGCGCCGTCCAGTTCTTTGCGTCGGACCCGTCGCAGCGTGAGACCGTGGGCGTTGTGCGGGGCCACATGGCTCCGCACCCGCGTTACATCACGGGCAGCGTGGCCTATGACACGGCCGTGGTCGCGCTCGAGCGTGCCGTGGCGTTCGCGCCGATCCAGCTCGACGACGGCTCCACCGACGACAGCGCGAGCTTTGCGCGGCTCCAGGTCGCTGACGACGACGAGTGCGTGATCTCCGCGACCGTCGCGTCCCACAACGCGGACATCTGTCACGGCGCGAACGGCAACAAGCTTCGGGCCGGCGCCGCGTTCTGCGTTGTGCCTGTGTCCCCCGATGCCACTATGGGTGCTACACCTTTCTCTGCCAAGAACTTTGTGGGTGACGACGGGATTGCCAAGGTCGTGGACGCGCAGCCGGCGTCAACGCGGGGTGCCGCCCTGGTCACCATCACGAGGCACTCGAGCGTCGCGCTCGTAGGGCTGGCCGTCCAGCGCGGCACCGGCTCGCGGTCTCCTGGGCGGGGCCGAGGTCTCGAGGCGAGCACGAGCCAGGGCGAAGTGTACGTGCGCGTGGCCAATTCGGCCACATTCATCAACGCCTACGTGACTGGCACGTCGTGGACGGGCGGCACCTCCAAGCTGATGCTCGTCGACGATATCCAAGACCCCGCCGACGGTAGCGCCACAGATGGTGCCGGCGGCGCCGACGTGGCGCTTGCGGCCGGCGAGCAGTTCGTCGTGGGGCTGCGCACAACCAAGGACGGCCAAAACTACTGCGGCGGCTCGCTGATCGGGCCGACAGCCGTGCTCACGGCCGCGCACTGCGTGGTGGATGGCCCAGCGCGCTTCGTCTCGATCGGCGCGTACAGCTCAAGCGGCATCGTGGCCGAGGTCATCGCCGTGGTGCCCCAGAAGACCCAGATCCACACCCAGTACGGCTCGCCGCACGCGTTCTCGTTCGACGTCGCCGTGCTCGAGCTAGAGTACGCGTCGGCCGCGCGACCTGTGCTGCTCGACGACACGGCCGACTTCACTGCGCGCGAGCCGGCGACCATGTATGGCTACGGCATGAGCAGCGCCACGAGCGGGCTGTCGCCGACGCTGCGGGCCGTGGGCATGCCGCTCTGGTCGCGTGCGGCGTGCGCGCAGGTGTTTGGCGGCGCCGTGGACGACAGCATGCTGTGCGCTGGCGGAGAGAAGGGCAAGGACGCGTGCACGGGCGACTCGGGCAGCCCGCTGGTCGTAACGCGCGCGGGCCGGAACGTGCTCGTTGGCGTTGTGAGCGCCGGCTCGGGCTGCGGGCTCGAGAACGTGCCGGGCCTGTACGCGCGGCTCCACAGCGTGCGCGACTTTGTGAGCTCGCGCGCGATCGGCGCCGACTGGGACACGGCCGGCGGTGCGAGTGGCGGCGATGAGGACGCCGGAGGCGCGCAGACCGGCTCCAAAGGAGCAGCAGGGAGCGGCGCCACGACGAATGGATCCGCGATCGAGGCGCGTGAGGCCGGCAACACTAGTGCCAGCAGCACAGCGGCCAAGGGAACGACGACGACGACCTCG
Source organism: Pythium rhizo-oryzae (assembly GCA_027475725.1). Classification (NCBI taxonomy): domain Eukaryota; phylum Oomycota; class Peronosporomycetes; order Pythiales; family Pythiaceae; genus Pythium; species Pythium rhizo-oryzae. The sequence continues at coordinate 1,632 of JAMFLL010000685.1, read as the reverse complement.
TCCCCCGCGACCGGTCCCTACAACGTGGCCACGCTGCCACTCACAGGTCTCTCGTCGCTCGTGGCCTCGTCGCTCATGGACTTTTTGCTGGGCGCGGATGCCGAGCGCGTCATGGGTTCGGCCGCGATCGCGGCCATGAAGCCGCGCGACGGCGTGCTCCAACTGTACTCGACGGGCGCACTGACGGCGCTGCTCGAGGTCATCGCTCGCCACGACGCGCTGCCGCTGAACCGGCGGAGAGACCGCTTCGCGACGTGGGAGCGACGAGCGGCGGCGTCCAGTAGTAGCGATGATAGAAGTAGAAGTAGTAGCGTCGCGTGCGCGGCATGAATATAATAGAAGCACTTGGTGTGTTGTTCCACGCAAAGCAGTGTTGAAGGTTGCATCATTGCGGTTGCTCCCGTGACGAGCCAGCATCGTCCCACCGACCGTGTCGCCATGGCACAGAACGACGGTCACTCGCCCTTGAGGGCTTCGTGTGTTGTCACAGTGTGACGACCGCGCGATCCTCACGATCGGGCTGCTCACTGCGCCTGCTCGCAGTCTCCAGCTGCGTCAAGCTTCGCTGGGTCAGGCCGCGCACGCCATTGCCATCCCAGGCCGGCATCTGGTCTGCGGGGTCAGCGGTCTCACTTGTGTCCAGTATCGCTCGGGCGCGTGAGTGTGAACAACTTCACGGTCTCACTTACGACCGCGACCGCGGAAGAACTGTGACCCACAGAAAGCGAAGGAGCGCTTGCTGAGAACTCACCCTGGGACTTGGTCCGTGGATCCCACGGCCGACGCCGTCCGTCAGCAGTACTGTAGCACGTACCAGGAGCTCCGAGTGATTCACCGGGAAGCCTCACTGCAACAGAGCCATTGCGGGGAAACCCGCGGGAGGTTGTCCGCTCGCACGCGCGGGCAAAACTTCGTTGAACGCCATCACCGCCAGCGTGTGCGTGTGAGGCACACACGGTGCCCCATGGGGCTTGGGAAGCGAGGCGCTTGTGGCGCCCAGGCCACGAGCGCGGTCGCCTGGTGGGTGGCAACGGACACTATCTGACTGAGAGGGACTCGCAGTTGGCGTTTTTGATATACATCATATATGGGCTTGTATCGACTCTTACAGTTTATAGATAACCAAATGAGCTATGTTGAACAGAGTTGATGGTGCAATTATCGATTTTCATAGGTCTACGGAGACCGTGGTGTGTGTGACAGGTGCACGGGCTATGTGCGTTCCTCCATCAACACCGGCGCTTGCCGTCATCGGCGTTCGCGCGCCCCCAGCTGGAAGCCCGGAAGGCGAGTGCTGAGCGCCTTCACCTTCTTGACGTGCGTCGGACCTTGAAGCGTCAGTCGTCTTCGCTCGAATGTCGCGGCGTCGTCGTCCCGTCGGCGAAGTCGTCTCCCGTCGGCTACTGTACAGGGCCGGACACTGAGGAGCGCTAGCTCCCCTCCATTGCCTGGGGCTCCCCTCCCCAACAGCCTCATTCCTCAATTTGACTCGCGCTCCACACCGTGTCAATTGACTTTCCGCTCTCCACGCAACACCACCATGAAGACCTCTGCTGTCGCCGTGTTCCTCGCGGCCGCCGTGGCCACGCTCGTCGAGGCCGCCGTGCCGGCCAACTTCCCGCAGCTCATGCT
>JAMFLL010000684.1:0-28664 GCA_027475725.1 Pythium rhizo-oryzae | reverse complement strand
GAGCTGCGAGGCCAGGCGGCCCAGCACCTGGCCCTTGGCGTCCACCACGTGCCACGCCGTCTTGGACGCCAGCGCGATCTTGCTCGTGCTCATGCTTGCCTTCCGCGCGTGAGGTGTGGCTCCGAAGATGAGTGGCCCATTCACGCCCAGCCCACCAGCTCCAAACCGAGGGGCCACTAATCGATTGCTACCAGTGTGTATCGGTATTGAACCGGTTTTCTGGAGATATTTTCAGCCAATCAATAGAGAGTGCGACAAAGTGTAGCCATCTGACGCGAGCAGCTACTCAGCGGCGGCGCGTGGGCGCGAGCGGCGGCGGCGGCGGCGCCATGGCGGCCTCGAGGTCCATGCGGCGCGCGACCGCGTGGAGCGACGAGCGCTTCCAGCGGCCGGCGAACCCGCGCAGCGTGACGAACGACTGGAGCGTCTCCTCGCGGTGGCGCACGGGCGCCAGCAGCGTGCGCAGCGCGGCCTCGGCGGCCTCTGGGTGGCGCGCCACAAAGAGCTCCGTGTCTCCATTGAGCAGGCAGCACGTCAGCACCGCCAGGAGTGACAGCGAGAGCTGCTTTGCGACTGCAGGACTGTGCCCCTTGTTCCACCCGATCGCGAGCGGAACCTCGCGGAGCGGAACGCGCAAGGCGGCGCGCGCCGCCAGCGACGTCTCCATGCGACTTAACGCGTCCACGACAAACGGCAGGTGCACAAGACCAAAGCAGCCGCGCCGTCGGTTTCCATCTGTGTCATCGCCCTCACCAACGGTGTGGAGCATCTCGAGCACCGCGCTCTCTTCGAACTCGGACAGCAGCAGCACGCTGGCGTCGGCAAAGACCACCATGGCGTGCACCTCGCGAAGGCAACTCATCCAAACGAACGCGCTGCCTGGTTCACCAGGCGAGTCACCGTCGCCCTCCCCGCTCGTGACCGTGGACCAGAAATTGGCTGTCGCAAAGATGTTGCTGGTTTCCCACGCGGCGTCTCCGCATTGAAGTGGCACGAACCATGCACGGGCTGCTTCCTGGAGACTAATGATGTCGATCCCAGTCTCGCCCTGCGTGCGCAGCACCTCCACAGAGCCAGCGTCCAGCAGTGCGCACCATTTCCATGCCTGCTCGACACGGGGTACAACAGATCGATGGACAGCACTCGACACTTGCTGCTGCTCCTCTTCGATCTGCACTTCTCGCTCGCACTCTTCATCAAAACTTGTGACAAAAACGGCGTCCTGGCGGCCAAACACTTCTCCGTGGCCCCCGATCGCGCCAAGACCGAGGTCAGCGCCCACGCCGCTGTGGTTGGGAGTGTCTGATCGCTTCGCAAGCTTTGACTGGATAACGTCCGCGATCAGGCGTTGTGTCTGCGCCGCGCCGTACTGGCCTTCAAGAGTCCAGTCGTCGTCCTGGAGCTCGTGTATTGGGTCAGCATTCTTGGTGTAGAACTGGATGCCACTCTGTGCCCACTCCAACAAGCCCAAGGTGCATTGCCGCTGGGTATTGTCCACCACCCAGTTGAGCACCGCGACAGCATCGGCGATGCTAGTACCCGTAGTACCAGCCTGGGAGGTGATGCTCTTGAAAACGTCCTGGGTGCTCGTCAGCCACAGCGTTTGCTGATCAGCGCCAAGTAGACGCATCCGCCCGGCGCCCTGCATGAGCTTGTCTTTCGTGATGCCCGGACCGAGCGTGAGCAGTGCGACGGCGCGCGGCGGCTGTTTCATGTCGGACCCGCGAGCGCGCGCCTCGTCAAAGATCACAAATGTGTCGCGCTCGTGGAGACTCGACGAGTGGTGGTGGTGCAGCAAGTCTCGGTCTTTCTCGAGCACGACCCAACCGTCAAATTGCGACCTCGTGTCATAATATGTCACGCCTTGGAACGCGAAACCGGGCTGCGCAACCAGAAACCTTGCAGCTTCGTGATTCGACACACCAGCCAATAGCGCACCCGTGTCGATCAGCGCGTGGCTCTGTTTACGGACCGCAAGAAGCAGCAACGACTGCCAGCACGCCGTTGCTGAGGAACTTTGCTGGTGTGCGAGGTCTTGCTCTTCACCCGTCAACGGCTCATACCCACGAGTCGCATCAAGCAGAAGCTGGATCATCTTGCCATCTGTGCCTTGTAGGGCAGGTTCTGCGGGCTCTCGCTGAGCGACCCCGTGTGGCAGCAAGTAGTGCGTGTCCTTCGTACCGGAGAACCCGATTATTCTCGACCCGCGAGCCAGATCCCACGCACTTCGTGATAGCCGATGCGGGAACTGGCGCGTGTCGCCGAGGAACACGCAGAAGTTGACGTAAAAGTTGATCACGGGGATTCCGAACCGGTACGTGCGGCAGAGAGCCGCAAACTGATGCGCGTTGTCCGTACTGATGTGCTCAACGTTAGACAGCATGACTCTCTCGTCAGGGTCTTCAACTTGCGACGAGACGCTGTCGTACCACTCGTCGTAGTATCGGATACTCTCAGACTCGTCCAGCGACAGCAGCACCTCGAAGGCTCGACGCAGCTGCGCGTCGCTCAGCCCGGAGTGATAGAACGCAAGCAGGGTCAGGGTGATGCCCACATCCGGGTGACTGAACTCCGACCGCTCGGCGGGCAAGTCAGCTGCCTGGAACGGGATCGCGATCTGTTTTCGGCGCGATCCAACCGGGGGATGCCCAAACTCCACTCGATACCGCTTCTCCAAGCAAGTCTCGAGCACGTTGAACGCAACAAATCCGCGCAGCGCCAGTACCTGGTGTTTTACGTGAAGTATCCCCGGCGGCATTCGCCGCATCGCTTCGTTGGCGTCCACACTTGCATCCGTCAGTAAACGGACTAACGACGCACGGACTCCACCGCGATTAGAGCTGAAGAGCCGCAGCCATTCGAGCTCAAACGGAGGCCGGTCGATGAGATCTTCGATCAAAGCGATCCGTAGTTCCAATCGCATATTATCCCCGCGAAGCTCTTGTGGACTCGCGGTGTGCAGCCGAAAGCCTGTGTAAATACCCCCACTGCTTCCAGCGCCAAAGCGTTTCTGATACTCGGCTTGGGTGCTCCATGCATCCGGGTACCGCTGGAGCGTCTGCCGAACGCGCTTGCTTTGCGAACTAATGAGAACACGAAGAAGCGCCTCTGCCGTGAGCCAGCGCGTTGCACCACCATCCAGGGCCATGGACGCCCCCACGGCGTACACGAGATGGTATCCGTGGTGAAGCAACGCGTCGCTTTCGTCGAAAATGTCAATGTAGTTGTCAGGATCAAGAATCTCGTTCAACTCGTCTGCGAACGAGTTTGTATCGTCGTCATCGCCGCCCTCACGGTTAGAAAGCTCAACACGCTCGAGCTCGAGCGAGAGTCGGTGCTCTGGGGCGACCATGATCACGGCCCCACTCCGCTTGGCCTCGGCGAGCACGTGCCGGATCATGCATGCGTCTTGGTGCGTCAATGTGCAGCTTCGGTTGAAGGGCAGCTCGACGAAGGGCAGACTCAGCACGCTGGATGTGAGCACGCTCCACATGAGTTCGCGGGTTTCACTGAGAAGAGGCGACAAAAAGTGCGCGCGCACGAGTTTCCTGTCCCGATGCGCCGAGCGCACGGCGTAGCTATAGTAGAGGAATAGCATGGGCAAGATCACGCGCGTCTTGCCTCGGCCCATGTTGAGCTGACAAATGCTACCCGGGTTCTCCAGGAGATGCTTGGCGATCACGTACTGTTCGTGGCGGATTTGGAGCCCGCCTTCTACCTCGAAGACCAGCCAGTACGGATGCTCTTTCGGCTTCCAGCTCCGCCGTATCGTGCCCAGTTCTTCGATAATGTCCGTGTCCGCGTCAGCACCCACGATGCGCTCGAGTTTGTCTTCCAGCACACACAGTTTGAGCAGGCCGAAACACGCATCCTTCCACTTCGTGCGATCGTCTTCCAGGTCGAACGGCATGACATCACGAAGGAAATCCTCGTCGACTGTAGAACGCATCACGTCAGCAAGCGTGAAACATACACCACGACTGACGGTATGCGCGAGCTGATCTCGCACAGAGCTGGATGCTTGGCGTAGCGCGTGTTCCAGACTTTGTTTCACGTCGTGACGCTTCGCTAGGACAGCATCGAGAAGCCGTCGAGCACCGTCACGCACGAGGCCACTAGATATTGTGGTGATTGTGTGTTTGTGATGTCCGTGGAACGTGCTCCAGCTTGTTTGAAGATCTTCAAGCATTCTTGTGCTCATCGTGTTGGACCCATGGGGCGACAGAGGGAAAGGTGGAGTCATCGAGCCATCTGTCGACGAGACCAGAGAGTCAGGCTGCTGTTGGAGTGCTGCAAGTTCGTTTTCACACTCCTGGACTAGGGTGTCGACTGTCGTATCTTCCCTCGCATCACCAATATGAGCCCGTGGGCACGGTTGAGCTGGTGCTCTTGCGTGGACCAGATCAGCCGCTTCAGCTGACCCAAGAAGGTCCCACAACTCGGCTCGGGTGAGCCACTGTCGAACAGGAACGCGCTCTGCCAGTTGGCGACTGCCGTGCTGATGCCTGTATTCGTCGAGCGCGTCTGAATAGTCCACGACCGGGTGCTCTTGCATTTGTTCCTCGAACAAAAACACCAGTCGACGGGACTTTTCAAGCAGCACGCCGACCATGACTGCGAGCACAGTAGTTCCGAACGACAAGCGCGTTGCAATAGCGACAAGATGCTCTGCTGCCGTTGGAGAGAACGGCCGGGACGGGGAACACCCACGCAGCATCCGAAGCGCCCCCTCGCCGCCCGTCATCCGCAGGTCGCTCCACGGCACTCGATCGCTTGACGCCGCGTATATCGCAGCCAATTGCAAGCGCGCTTCGATTGTCTCGGGTTTGAACACCCCTAGGCGATGATGCAATTCGAGTGAGAGAAACGAGATGGATGCGGACGCGTCTAGTGAACACTCGATCTCCACCAGCCCAGAGTCCGGGTTTGACACAACAGAGCCCATTGGAACGACCAGCCGTCGACTCTCAGCCCGCGACTCCTGTTTTTCGAGAAGCACATATTGGTGGAAACGAAGCATCTGGCCACGGAGTTGTTGTGTGTTGCACAAGACGTACCCTTGATGCGTGATGGAGGCAAGTCGGCCGCTGGCCTGCCGTTCAAAACGCAGCCCGAAGCGTGGAAGGCTGATTTCGAGTGCGTAGGGTGGCTTCTGCTGTCGCAGTGTGTGGATATATCGACGGTCTTCAAACTTGCTCAAGATATCCAATACCACGGGGTCACCCATTAAGAGGATAGGGTACTCGCGGAGCTTCTTCATGAGCGTACCGTAGTTCAGCAGCCGGTCGTGACGAGGGACTTCGTAGCAGCGAGTCGTGCCATCTACATCGAATCGCATCACGTAATATACAGCCTTGTCCGACGCCCGCACGCCTCGGAGAAGCACAGTCTGCCTCTCCATCCAGTACCAGGCCGAATACAGCTTTCCTAGTCGAGCAGGTAAGACTTGCATCAGCTCATCGCACCACTCGCGTGCGCATATCTGAAGTGTGTAGTCGGAACTCAATTCCTCGACGGAGAGGTCGTTGGAGTCGTCGGTGGCTCGAAACCGGTATTGGCAAGAGAGACCCGAGTGTTTTGTTGTCTCGTAAACGCCTCCGGCGTAAGTCACTTCGAAGTCTCGTCCATCGAACAGTTTCTCGTAGAGTGGGAGGCTACGAAGCGACGGTGGTAGACTCGTGGGGTGTCCACCATTGGACGTGACCGCCCCAGTAAACAAATTGATCCCAAACGAGGAGCCAGTTTCGTCATCAACACCAACAAAGCAGCAAGAGACGCCGCCGCTCCGCCGGTCCTGGATTTGTCGCCACACGACGCGATTGGGAACCACTGGAAGCACCACACGAGCCAGATGCGTGAGCAGGTGTTGCTTGCGCGGTGAGGCGTTAATGGTCTGGATGATGCGAACCACACGATTGGCCATCATGCACTCGATCTGGGAGACCAGCGACAGCACTGCGGTGGATTGGCCGTTGAGAGCGAAAAGTTTGGAGTGATTAAACGACACGTTCAGCTCGCACAGTTCCACGACTTCGTCTTCAGCAGGCTCCTCTTCTACGAGATGGTGGAAGCACAGAACCGCATTCCCGTACAGAATACACTCACGCAACCGCAGTTCACTCCGTTCTTTATCGGAGACAGCATCGCGCTGCCACTCTTCGCGGATTTCATGAGCCCAGGTGCGCGTGGTTCTAGCCAAGAGGAGCAGCAAATGCTTGACAGAGCTATTGTACTGATAGAGGAATGCCGCTATCTCACTCAAAATCGGAACGCAGTCCCACCGCCGCGGCGACAATTTGACTTTGTCGATCAGGTTCGCTAATGTCGCGGCGAATTGGTGGACGCAAACCTTGTTTGCAAGATCGCGATGCCACATAAGTGTCACCGCGGTCAAATGCTGGACATCTTCGATCGCCTGGATTGCACCAACTTGATACAGTGCATGGCTGAGTACCGCCTTGGTAATATCGTCTGACCATTGGAGCGAATCGGCAGTGATGCACGCGAAAACACGTCGTAGTTGCTGAAACGGATAGGAACGCAAAATGCCCACGCTTGTGAGCGCCAAGGATGCTTGGTCTGTCCCGTTACGATCGCTGCTCATACGCTGTTCTGCGTAGGTCATGTTCCCTCGGTCTGGACCATTGTCGCCGGGGAACGTGAGGGCCCATTCCCAACGCTCGTATCCATCTACGGCACCGTGCTGGGCCGCCTCAACAGGCAGTCGCGGTGTGAAGAAACTTCTTGTGTCGGCGGCATCCACTTCGAAAGGATTAACCCATGTCTCTTCTTGCCGCTGGTCCGCTTGCCACAGCATGGTCGTTTCCGATCCGTTCGGGAACCATACACACGAATAGGCAAATGCCTCAGCGCACCAGACGTCGTCAATGACCATCGGCCCAAACTCACTCGGAATCTCCATCGGGGCGGGGAACACCGACAGGTACTGTGCACGTTCTGCGCTCGGAAGCTCACCAATGATTCCTTCGAGGTGTGCGAGCCAACAGGTCTCGCTTGGGGCTGCCTCAATTATACCAGACGATGGAGGAGTTAGCGCATGTCGAGCGCGCCAGCAGAGCACCGCGAGGTTCTCAATTGGCGGAGGCGGCGCTAGTAGAAACAAAATTTGCAACGCTTCGTCTTGGTTTGCGGGCAGAGGGCTCACGGCGAATTCTGGCATTTGGATCAGCTCGTCACGGAACGCTGTCTTTTGCCGAATCAGCTCTGTGAGTCGATAGATAACTTCGCTGAATACCTGCGTCTGCCAGTTGGAGAGGTACCGCGGCGGCTTCCCTCGCGGGTGGCGGCTCAGCCATTCCCAGCGCAGCGCCTCTTCGGCGGCCTTGAGGTTGTGCTTCATGTCGTTGAGCGCCATCGAGTAACTCCGAATTTCCTGCCGAACCAGCTCAAGACTTGCCTTCCGCGCGGCAATTGCAGTCCACTGGGACTCGCACACGTCTCGGAAGCGAGAGACGACTTCGAGGTACAGGTCCTGGTAGTCTGGTAGCGTCTGTCCCATGCGGCGCGCTAGCGCAAGGGTGCCCTCTTGGTGCGACAAGTCGAACAGCGCCTCACCCTCAGCTTGAGCATTCCAGTCGTGGATGTACCAGACAACGTGGCGCAGCGCTGTGCGACACCGGAGCTCTCGTAGCACACAGACCTCGAGTCCGCGCCAGTCCAGCGCGATCTTGTGGTGCTGTACATCCGCGAACGCGTCGCAGCAGTGGCGGTGGGCCAGGCAGAACGCAACCCACGACAACACCGCATACACGCTTTGCTGCTCCACCCGTCCAGTGTCGTCACTTTGCGGCTGTGCCTTCAGCACATGACCTTCATACCACAGCATCATGTCAAGCAACGGCTCCGGCTCAAACTGAGGAAGCACATCGCGTGCGACGGCTTCGCTCAGACTCGCTGAGTGCCTGAAGAAGAACTTCTCGACCAGTCGCGCGCCGAACAATATCTTCGCGTGCTCGTGGGGCTCAACTGACTCGAGGAACACCAATAAGTCAACCGCAGAGGTCGGTTCATCTTGCAGCAGTACGTACTGACTGTTACTCGAGGCGACGGTGTGCGGCGAGCCATGGCGCCTACTGGCCTTCCACGCATCGAACGGTATTTGGTCCGGCGCCGTGAGCGTCGGATACGTGGGGGTGTGACTCGCTGGTAGCTGCGTGGGGAAGGTGTACTTGTCGGCCTGAGCCTGGCTCCACTCCGCCACTGCAGTGTCGATGCGCTGTCGCCACGCCTCACACTTCGCGAGGATGCCCTTCGCGTCGTGGCTGTCGCGGTCCAGCTGCGTGGCTCTATCCACGACATGCTCCAGCATCTCAAAGCACTGGTTCACCGCGCGCCAAAACGACTCCACGCTGGAGTTCTCGAAATGGTGCTTCCCGTCGACGGGCACCTCTCGGTTGAGCAGCGCGCCGTGGAACGCCAGCAACAGCTTGTCGTAAAGCACCGAGTGCTTCGGGAGAGCTTGGCGCAGCGCTGCGCACACGAGCGGCCAGCACGTGTCCCTCGCCGCGCCGCCCGTATGCAAGCCAACGTCCGTCATGCCCCCGCGGGGCACGCGACGCGTTGGTGTTGCAGAGCTCTCCGTCGCCTCCACCACGGTCCGCACCGTCGCAACAAGAAACTGTGGGGTCTTCTGGTGGCCCACGACCGCACTTCCGCTCCCAGTCGCAGCGCTGCGTGCAGTGCCGGTGATCTGCGCCGCCTCCGCCATCGCGTCTCGGATCTTCGCGTGGACGTCCTCGAGCGAGGCGACTGGAAGCTGTCCGCACGAGAGCACGACGTGGCCCTGTGGCACAGCGCTGTCCACGCACTCACCCGACGGCAAAAAGTGGCGCGTCCACGCCCATTGGTCCAGCGCGACCACACGCAACGCGACGGTGTGGACGCCCACGCGCTCGGCCTGGAGCACAGCGCCGTACGCGGGGAACCACTGGACGGTCCACACGTCGCCCACAGCCGCACGCGGCGGCTCGCCCTCGAGTTCCGCGCAGCCGCGGCGCAGCCACGCGCACTCTTGCGGCGTGAACGCGTCCAGCGGCACGCGGCTGCCGGCCGCGTCGGTTAGATCAACCGCGTCGACACACGTCGCAAGCGCGTCGCGCAGCCGCCGGCAGAGCGCCTCGGACTGCGTCGCGCTGGGGCGCTGGTTCTTGAATCGGAAGACCGCGCCGAGCAGCTCCGCGTCGGCGGCGCCATCGCGGCGTGGCACCGGGCCCGCCTGCGCCGTGGAAGGTACCGGTACCACCATCTTGAGCCGATGTTGCAGTTTCCTTCTACGGCCATCGGTGAGGATCAGATCTCATTCGAAGCTTAAAGACCAATTGCAATCCAGATCGTGTCTGATTCTACTGAGTCGGTGGAGAGCTCCTAATCTAGGACGTGAGCGGACCCGATGGTCATTCCGCCAAAGGTGCCGAGCAGACAGCGCACGACCATGGGCCGCTACACGACGGTGCAGACGTACACGGACAAGGACGCCAAGGTCGCGGCGATCGCGTACACGGCCGCGACGACGGGCGATGCGGCGGTGCCCGCCGCGCCCGAGGTGCCGCTGGGCGACAGCGCCGCCTCGCAGCAAAACGGCGGCGACAAGAGCGGCGACGCGGGCGGCGACGACCGCTTCAGCACGGTGCGCGTCGAGAACGTGTCGGGCAGCAGCGCCGGCGCCGGCAGCGGTGACTTCCACATGTACCGCGCGGCAAGAAGACGGTGCGTGCGCGTGTGCAGCAGTGCTGTAGTATAGGCGACAGGAGCCGGGCGCTGTGTGGGTCTCTGACTGACGGTCACGGACGTTGTGGACAGGGAGCTGGACCGCGTGGAGCGCATGGAGAAGGATTACAAGAAGCGCAAGGAACAGGAGGAGTTTGAGGCCACGCGGAAGCGCAACCTCAGCGAGTTTGAGGCGCGCGCGGCCAAGCGCGCGGAGAAGCGGCGCAAGCGCAAGGACCGCGCGAAGGCGCGCACGCTCGACCAGGCCCTGAGCGGCGGCGATAGCGACAATGAAGACGCATTCGAGGCCAAGAAAGTTAACGAGGAGACCAAGGAGGCGGCCGTGCTACCCGAGACACCTGGTGGCGTGCCCGAGATCGCGAACGACGGCTCGTTCCTGGAGCGCATGCTGGCACTGCAAAAGCAGCAGCAGCAAGAGCAAGGCGAGGAACCGGGCACCAAGCAAGCGTAAGGATATACATATTATGGCAGAACAGAGAGCTATTACAAGGATGATGGACGTGATGGAGGTGAGGAGGGAGATTCGCGAAGCGAGAGCGCTCGGGACTCACCTGAAAATCCTATTCTCTTCACTATTCACTTGAATGAGTTCTTTTGATTCTGACAGAGCGTGAATGCTGGTATCATTGGCTCTCCAACCTGAAAAAGCAAGCAATCCACTGATATAGCTGCAAAAACGCTGAATTGTGAAATCTCGGTTTGCCATTCCAATTGTTTTGGTGTTGAGGAAGGAAAGGACCCGGAAATCCCAAGGATATGACGACGATATCGCGAGGATATCGCGCGCCTCGAGGGCCCTACGCGGCGTCCCGCGTGGGCGTCCTTCTTCCCGGGTCGTCTCTTCCTTTCAGCGCGCGTGCGCGGGTCTCCGCAGTTGCTGATTCGATATCTGACGCGCAACAACCACCAAGACAGAGCCCTTCCCCACCCGCGTGATGGTCGCCAGTGACGACGAAGGCGGCGACGACGAGCTGCTGCTCGCGGTCTTCCGCTTCAAGAACCGGCGCCCGAGCGACACGCAAACGGCGGTGTTCTGCCGGCGACTGCGCGACGCACTGGGCGCGCGCGTGCGCCAGTGGAGCGGGGAGGACGAAGAAGAGGAGGAGGAGGAAGACGACAACGGCTCCGTCGAGTCCAGCGCGGTCGTGGGGGTGAAGACGGAGGTGAATGTACGGGTGATGGCGACGGTGACGGCGGACACGGCGGTCCACCTGGATCCGCTGCGCGACGACCGGCAGACGCCGCTGGACCGGTTCTCGGCGCGTGACCGCGCGTGGCTGCGTCGCGGGTGGCCGCAGCTCTTGGGAGCGCCGGCCGGGGAGCCGCCCGTGGGCGCGGTGTGGACGCTCGAGTGGTTCCCGGCGTACGCCGGCGTGCTCCAGGCGGAACAAGTTGGCGTGGACACCGTCGCCCTGCGCGTCGTGGCGCTGGACAAGTGGGAATGGACGCGACATTTCATGCCATCGGGCGAGTGCATCCACAGTGCCGTCTCGACAAAGCACGCGGTGCTCTCATGCGGCATGCTGGACACGGCGTCGATGAACCTGTTCCGCACGCATCTCGATTTGGCGCTTGCAAAGGCCAAGCAGCGGACGGGCGCGCAGCGTAGCGCGGCGACGGACGAGGGTGCGAGCCCAGGCCACCAGAAGACACCGCAGTTTCTCGTGGCGGCGGTGCGTACTGCAATCAGCACGGTGGACAAGACCCCACGAATCCCCGCTGCGACGCTCAAGCCGAGAGGAGGCATGACCGACGTCGGGTTGCACACGGGAGGCGCCGCGAGGGGCACGTGCTGGCCACTGGTGTGCGCCGCGCTGCGCCAGGCGCTCCCGCCCAGCTCCGCGTTGGCCGACAAAGTGCTGTTGGCGTTCTCTGCCACACTGCTGGAGAAGGAGCTCGGTCTGATGAGCACGGACACGCGACGCGCGACGAGTGGGGACAGTCGCTTCTGGGCTCACATCGACATGTGCATGGAGATGCTTCACACCATCGCTACTGCTGTGATGGCGCTCGTTGACAACGGGTACGAAGGCAGTGGGTGGCTGGTCAAGTGTCAGCGTTGGCGAACCACTCTGGATGCGGCGGCGGTCAGGTGGCATGAAGGAGAAACACGAAAGTATCGTCTCCCAGATCATCCCGACTGCAGTGTCGAAGATGCGTACCGGTTTCCTGGCCCCTGCTTCTCGCCAGACCAGACACTCTTCGGCACTGTGACAAGCGGAAAGTCGACACAGTCCAGCGATACTGCCGATGAAGCCACGCAGGCGTATGTGTTCATCGATCCTTCTGCGTGTTCGCCTGGTCAACTGTTGAAGTATGTGGGGTCTCTGAAGCCTCAAGATGACGCCAAAAAGCTCGTTGGGCTCCGGGCGATCGAAACTCTTCTTCTCGCGTGGTCAAACTGTCTCACGGACACCTCGCTCGACTCTACTCCGCATCAAGTCGAACCCGCCACGCTGTTGCAGTTGCTCACCTGGTACCGGGACCACCAACCAAAGGAGTTTCACGGCGACGAGTCGAGGCGACTTGAGCAACACAGTATGCACGTTGTGCTTGCGTGGGTCACCTTCTGCTTGGCCCACCAACGCTGTGCCGAGAAGTTTCATGACGTGGCGCATTACCAGATTGCGTTGGACTACCATCGTCTCGACGTCTGCGTTCTGCGAGACCGTTCGGCTCGGCAGTCTGTTCTCCGAGTTGCCCAGTACATTCGAGACTGGAAGAAACGCGCCACGGGGGTGGGCTTGTTCGATCTCGGGAACCATGCCGGAACGCTTGGGCTTGCGCGGCGCTTGGGCAAGTTGATGTACGAAGACGCCTACGTCAAGGTCCAAGAGAAGTGGCATTACAAGTGTCAGTCAACATGGGGCACGATCTCGAGACGGAAGGATGAATTGCAAACCGTGCGTCAAGAAATTGCAAACTATGAAGCCAATGTGCGGCAGACGAAGGCGAGTTTGGCGGAAGAAGAAGCTCGGCTGTTGCGCGAATGGAACGCGAAGAACCCTCCGACTTCAGATCAACGGTACTATCGTGGCTCACCAAACCTAACGAACAGACAGACTGGCCAGTACAAATCTGAGATCCGTCGCCTTGAGAATTTGATTCGCCAGAAGCAAGGCAAGCGTGATCGGCTGCGACGGATGCCCGAGTTCGTGGTGAGCCCTTTGCCGTTTGACAAGGCCGATGCGCTACAGGTGCTGTGCTTGATGGCGCCACCAGCAGATATCGATGTTCTTGCCGAGCTCTGCTGGCGCGCCCAACGCTCTTTGAGCCCGTCAGCATCATCTGCCAGTGTGGCAACAGCTGATCCAGGAGTGAAGACTTGGCGATCACACTTCGAGGTTTACTCAGGTTTGGTCTTCGGTGCTACGGGTATCGCTTCTCCAGCGCAGCATGCGATCGCGTATCCGTGTGCGCTGACCGTACCATCGACGTTCGGCCCGATGTGGATTGACGACGTATGGTCCGAGGAAGGGTTCGTGAGTTCCAGTTCGTGGTTCCCTGACGTTGCAAATTCGACCATCCATTGGCGGGATGGTTCGAGCTGCGGTCGTTGGGCAAACCCGTTCTTAGTGGACGCGCAAGTGGCGCGTGAGCAATTCACGCCCCGCATGCTTCGACGCTATTGCAGCGACTGGCAATGGGCAATCCAGTTTCCTGCGGCGGACGCGCTGAAGCGTGGGAATACCACCTACGCGCAATGGGGGCAGCGCGTTAGTGTGGCAGAGCAAGCGGAAGGAACTCTCGAGTTTTGCGATCGTGGATCATTGCGCTCGTATCCCACGCAACAAGTCCGACGAGTATTTGCGAGTGTGGAAGGTGACTCCCTTGACTGGTCGAGCGCTCCGGTTGCTTGTTTGGTTCGACAGGCGCTCTACCAGTGTGGTCGTATTGAGGAAGCATACACTCCACCACGCTTTACGTGGCATGAAGACCTAGAAAATGAAACCAGTGTGCTCAAGTTTTGTGGGATCGTCGGTCGGCTCGTTGATGAGCTCGATCATTCTCCACGACGATGGGAGTGCATACCGCTTGTGAGCGAGTTGGCAGGTTTCCTCTGTCAGTACAGCATTGCAGCGATACAGTCAGTGAAAACGCTGTCTCACATGGCGCGTCGATGGGCAGAAGACACCCGTCGTCTCTGGCAGCGCGAAGGAGTATCAGATGCGGAGCGGAAGGAGCTCAGAACGCGTGAGTGTATCCTCTACGGCTACGCAGTTCTTTGCTATGACTTTTTCGGCGTTGAATCGTCAAGTGACGCTGATGTTAAGGAGATTTGTGAGCTCCTGGTTCTGTTTCATAATGCGAAGCTCTTTGTCGCGGGCGACAAGGCCTCTGTGGTCGACACTGTTCAGTCCAAGGTCGACCGGATGATGGCAAATCGCGTCGCGTTCATCACCAAGTTTTTAATGATGTCGCTCGAATGCTCGCACTTGTTGACGGGGCTTTGCCGCTGCGTTGACTCGTCAACACCGGAGAGTTTGACGTGGTACAAAGCGAGTGTGCACAGCGGAGGGCAATTCTCCTCGTGCTTTTCAGCGAAGATCGGTGTGTCCGACTCGTACTACCTATTCAACGTGTTTTCGGGCGCGATTGAAACTGACGGCAGTCTTCCGACTGGGCTCCCCGCATCGATTCGACAGATGCCTCTCTATCGCAGGCTGTTTGACGACCTCGACTTCGAAGTAACGCGAAGGTTGGATGTCTACACTACTACAAGAAACATTGACGGGTCGACCCGGTACCGTTTTCGAGTCCACGAAGACACTGGCGAGCTCATGGTTGAAGAGCACACCACATCCGCGACGATGCAGTTGTGCACAAAAGCGTGGTGCGAGCAGTTTGAGGCGGCATTTCCTCGTCGTCTTGCGACTCTCTACTCACACTGGTACTGGATAGATCAGGACGTGGTGGTATTGCGGCCCCCTCGTGTGCTCGAGACGCAGGTCCATTTTGTGGTGAAGTTCGATGGTGCTGGCCGCGCTCTCTGTTATGAAGTTCCTCGCCAAGATTGGGGACTCTCGTACAGTCGTCTCGTCTCCCGAACGTGCCAGTACCCAGTCTTCGTTGTCGCTAGTGCGGGTCTCCTCGATGTCATCAGCAAGTTTGAAGCGTCAGAGTACGTCCACGTAACGCGCTGCAGTCTGTCAGAGAAATTTCTCGAGGTGAGTCTGCCGCGGTTTGGGCTCCAGTTCCGACAGGATGCGCAAGGCCGCCTCGTGTCCCTCAATCACCGTGGGTTTGTGCTGAGCAGAGTGCAACAGCTCAGCAGCGGTCAAATGCCTCGGTTCAGACAGTACCTCGTGCTTTGCGCGGAAGAGCCATCAAGTGGTACCAAGCAGCGTCGCCTCCTGATCCCGGCAGGTCCGGTTGAAACGAGGAACGCCGGAAGCGCTTCAGGTGCAGTGGTTGTCGTTGTATCCGATGACCCATCGGCGGTGCTAGCGTACTCTGCAATCGATGAGCACTCTCGACTGCAAGTCTTCACTCCGGACACGATCGAAGCACGCCTCCAGCTTGCTGCAATCTATGCGGCCTGTGACTCACTGCTGCCGTGGGAAGACCTCGGTATGACCGGCGGGGAGGCTGCGCTGCAGCTTCTTCGAGGATGCACTCCTTCGCGGCCCCTTTCGGTGTCGGCCACGCAATGTCTTGTCTCTATCGCAGCCAACTTTGCGTTCCAGACACCTGTGCTCACGTTGCTAGTAGCTCTAGTGCTAGAAAAGTCCCGTCGCCTCGGTTTCCTTTTCGACTCGGATCAGTCAACATCAGTTGCAATCGATGATGCCTTGGACGAGTACCGGTGTAAGCTGAGCAGCTTTCTTGAAGCCCGCATGTACCCGTCACGCCAGCGTTTGTCTCGAGCGGAAGAGTGGGACCTTTTTGGGTCTGCGGCAGCATCGGAGACATTGCATTCGCGCGCATACCGTATGCACGCTGGCACAACGACGACCCCAGCAATCGACCAGGAGCCTCCAGTTGAATCTTCGTTTATTCGCGAGCTTCAAATTGAGCTGGCGTCGTTCGTTACTCAGAACAGCGTCGTGTCAGGGAGTTCTAGTGATGACGATCTGGTGCCTGCATTTCCTCTGTCTCCACCAGTGTCCAACGCTATGGGAGAGCAAATGGTCACTGAATTGCGAGAGAGCTGGGAGCGCTTCCATCGCCACGACTCGAGCTCCTCGCTCACTTTACCGGCGGACGATATCTTGAGTCGTTTGTACATGATGGCATCCGTGGTCCGCTCGAAGCGAGAAAGTTGCTGGGCATCTCTGACGCGAACTGTTGATCAAGCACGCACCTCGGTGAGCGATGGTCTCTTGGAGACAATGGGGCGGCACGGACAACTGAAAATGGCCGATGTCATGCGAAGCTTGCTGGACGAGAATGCGGTGCTGCAGTTTGCTCCTAGTCTGGATCCGTCCGCTCGGGAGCTCTGGAAACGGAACTCAATCTGTTTGCTGGAGTTATGCGTACTGGAAGACAAGATCGAGCGTATCACCGCTGCCCACGGCAGCATCAGAGTACTCGAGGAGCTTCAGACAACGGTGCCATCTTGGGAGTCAGAGCAACATCCGTACTGGCTTGTGTTCGAGGTCGAAGGCCGTCTACAGATCCGACAGGAACAGTACGTCGTCGCCAAGCATCTCATCGAACAGCCTGGTAGTATCTGCCAGCTCAACATGGGGCGCGGCAAGACTCGTGTGATCCTTCCGATGTTGTTTCTATACTACAGCTACAACTCGCGCCAGCTGGCGACGCCTTCACAACTTCTCCGTGCACACTTCCTCTCCCCGCTTCTCAGCGAGACACGCGACTTTATGTGGCGAGTGCTAACCTCGGGGGTTCTCCAGCTTCCCTTCATCGAGCTTCCGTTCAACCGTAGCTGCTCGCTTGGACGGCGCGAGTTGCGGATGATGCAACATGTGCTGGGTGAAGCGAAGCGTAACGGCGCGGTGGTCATGGTCGCACCAGAGCATCGACTGTCGCTCGAGCTCAAGCGCGTGGAGATGCAGTCACTTCTCGAGGCGGACAAGCCGTCCGGCGAGCTGCGCGTACTGGATGATGTGCTGAACCGAGGACAGTACGTAGACATCTTTGACGAAAGCGATGCGCTGCTGCACCACGGGTACCACCTCGTGTATGCAGTCGGCGCCTCGGTCGCGCTGGATGGTGGCTCGAACCGCTGGCTCACGGCAGAGGCGCTCTTGCGAGTCTTGGTCAGTGACAAGAGTGCTCGCGTTCAAGCCACGTTACGAGAGTATCCGGACGTGTGGAGTTCGCGACCCGAGTACCTCGAGCGCCCTGGCGGTATGAGTGGCGGAGGGACGTTCAATGGTTTTCAGCTCGGTGTTTTACGTTCAGGTGATGCGAGGGGTGAAGTTGCGCGGCAAGCGCTCAAGTGTGCGCTGGTGGAAGATCTCATGGACCACGCGCCGTTTGATCTCGAATGGCTCAGGGTGTTCAGCGCCGACCCAGGCCGACGAGCTGCTCTGGTCCGTTTACTTACGGGTGTGAGGATTGGCGCGGACGAGGCCATGCAGACGATGCCACCAGCTATTGTAAACTTCAAGCAGCAGATGCTTGCCCTCCGCGGACTCTTGTCGTTTGGTGTGCTCGAGAACTGCCTTCAGAAGCGCTACCGTGTCAACTACGGGCATCCGCCACCCGGCTCGCGGCCTAAGGCGATCGCGATCCCGTACCAAGCGGCTGATCTGCCCGCGGAGCGATCGGAGTTCAGCCATCCGGATGTTGGCATCTTGCTCACGCTGCTATCATTCTACCATTCCGGGCTTCTCGATTGGCAAATCCGTCGTGCCTTCGAGATGCTGCTCTCGCTGGATGTGTCGGAAAGCTCTCGATACTATGGCGAATGGTATGAAAGCATCGCGTCTTCGATCGTGGATGCTCGAGAGCGACAGACGCTTAAGAACCTTGCTCACATCAGTCTCGACAACGCCCACCAGTTCGGCATGGTATGTTCTACGTACCAGTACGCGATCGAAGTCATCAACTTCTACCTCAACTTCTGCGTGTTTCCACGGGATACGCGTCAGTTCCCTAGTCGGCTCTCTCGTACCGCGTGGGATCTGGTGAGTGGGTCGAAAAATATTGGCTTCTCTGGTACCAACGATACGCACGCGTTGCTGCCTCTCGCCGTGAGCCAGCGTGAACCGGACGAGCCTGTTCTTCGCGGCACGAACGGCAAGATGGTCAAGCTGCTCCTCGAAGCGACGCGCGGCTACGAATTGTTGGAGTCGAATGGCCGCGACGCCGAATTGGTGGTGGATGAAGAGCTCTCTTCGACGCGCGCGTGCTGGCAGTCGCTTCTCCTGTTTGCCATTGACAAGAAATGCGACGCGCTGATTGACACTGGCGCACTGCTGGCCGGCGTTTCAAACCACGAGGCTGCCGAGTTCCTTGTTGGTCTTCCCGGGTTTGCACAACAAGGAGTGACATACTACGACACGCGACCCGGGTTTGACGGGTGGATGGTGCTGGTGAAGGCGCGCAACCTCGTACAGCCGCACAAGACGTCTTCGCTGCGCGAGAGCGATACATTTGTCGTTTTCGATGAAGCGCGGTCGCGCGGTTCAGATATGAAACTTCTTGCGCACGCCACGGCGTTGCTGACGCTCGGGCCAACGATCACGAAAGACAAGCTCATGCAGGGCGCTGGCCGCATGCGACAGCTCGGCGCGCACCAGCAAACGCTCTGGCTCACCAGTACGTATGATGTGTACACGAGCGTTGTGCACCAGAAGAACAAGCACGGCGAAGGCGTCCCGAACCCCTCCGGTGTTTCCGTGGTAGACATACTGAGTTGGGTGGTCGACAATACACAGCGGCAGTGCACGCTTGGTCTTCTCGAGTGGGCGCAGAGCGGTGTCCAGTACCATGCGAAAGAAGTGGACGCCACGTGTGAACTGCAAGCGGACGACTGGAGTCTCGAGGGCCAATACGCGGGCGCTCAGAACGATAGGCTCATTAGCGAGATTGTCGAGAAGAAGATCACGACAAAGATGGCGTTGATCGTGTCGCCCGAGCAGCCACAAGCCGAGCCGCAATCCGAGGATGACGTGAGTGCGACTGTTGTGACGGATAGTCTGCCGACTGAGCTTCAACAGATTCGCGCACACGGGAAGCTGTACGGTAGCCAAGACGCGGTGTGCGTGACCAGTCTCGGCGAGGAGTGCGAGCGCGAGCTCCAGATCGAAGAAGAGCAGCAAGAAGAGCGCGAGAGCGTCCGCCACGAGCTCGATCCGTGCACCGAGAGCGTCTGGGACGTACGACTGCTTTTGAACACCGTCTCTGCCAGAGATCTCGGTGCTGCGCGTGTGCTCTCACTGGAGGAGGCGACCAGCGAGCGCCTTAAGCCGCTTGACTGTGCCAAGATCGCGTGGGCTACATGCCAGATCTACGGCTCGACCAACTTTTGGTCCACGGTGCAGACCCGCGACCGCTTTGCCGTCGCTAGAGGCTTTGTTTGGACCTCATACCTACGCCGCATCCACGGCATGCTCTTCTTCCCGGATGGCACCACGCTGCTGCTGTCGGAGCGCGAGGAGGACGCGGTGCTTGCGATGCTACACGCCGAACACCTAGACGACCGTCCCAGCGGGATGCATCGCGGTCAGTTCGCGTTCGCGCAGCTTCCTTTCATCACGGGTTTCTTGAGACGCATGGCGCCGACGACGTTGGCCGTCGACTCGCTGGACATCCCCGTGTCGTCACTGCCACTGGCACTGGGCTGGGAACACGGGCTCCCAGCCGTGCCTGAGACGTTGACGATGCCGTTTACCGCGGTCGTGGCATGCAGCTTGCTAAACGGCGACACGGACTTGTTCCTGGACTGCCACCCGGTGCAGGCCGAGTCAGCACTACGAGCGCTGCTGCGTCCGCTGCACCGCCGCGAGGAGACGCTCCAAGCGTTCATCAGTCTCCGTGGCTTCACGGCGCGATGGAAGCGCTCGAGTCTCCACGCGATCGCCAAGCGCCTGGACCTGGAGGACGACTCGACCCAGGCGTAAGGAAGGGACGTAGCAAGAACACAACAAGAAAGAAGACGATGTCGGTAGGTAGGGCACAGAGACAGCCGAGGCGATCATTTCCAATGTTAATCAAAACTCGCCTCCGCCACAACATGGTCAACGAAGGGTGCTCATCTTCTTCCTCGTGCTTAGTTGAGCACAAAGAGGTCGAGCATCTTCTTGGCCTCGCGGGGCTTGACCTGCGGCACGAGGTGGCCCGCGCCCTTGACCGTCACGTACTTGAGCGCGCCAAAGTCCTCGAGGAAGCCGGCGGTCTGGTCGGCGCCCTCGGCGTCCTGGACCGTCCAGATCGAGCGCTTCTGCTGGCGCGGTAGCTTGAGCGACTCGACGGCCCACAGGCCGCCGATGAAGTCGCAGACCATGTCGGCGTCGCCGTGGTAGATCACGCCCTGGACGTCGTGGTCGAGCAGGAACGTCCAGAGCGGGCGCACGACCGCGCCCAGCGTGGCCTTGTAGTCGAGCAGCTTGTGGGTCTTGATCTGCGCGATCGTGGAGTCGTTGAGCCCCTGGAACTTGCCAAACACCTCGATCGACGTGGTCGTGAGCGCGTCGCCGCTCCACGTTTCGATCTCGAGGTTCGTGTGCATGGCCGCGCGGACTGCGGGCAGGTTGAAGTAGCGCTCGAGGCTGCGCGAGTCGAGGCACATGCTCATGGGGTTGCCGATCGGGTGCGGCAGGCCGCTCGCGGGCGACAGCACCTCGCGCACGAGCGCGCGCACGCCCTCCTCGGTCGTGCCCACGCACCGGTCGTAGATGTTGTACGAGTTGATATGGTACGAGTAGAGCGACGTGAGCGCGTCGAGCGTGGCGACCGCGCAGGGCGAGGTCGGGTCGCCGCCCAGCAGCGCGTTGGTGCTGGGCTCGAACTCCTTGAGCTCCGGGCAGCTCGAGCGCACGCGCTGGTACAGCTCCGTGCTCAGCAGCCCGTGGTAGTACGCGTACACGAGCATCGAGAGCCCGCCAAACTCGTTCACGCCGTTGCCGACCACAAACTTGGTGAGCTTGATCTGGCGGTTCGCCGCCGCGTGCGCGTTGCCCTCGACGATGCGCTTGGCGGTCGTGGGCACGTAGATGCCGCCGTAGCTCTCGCCCGAGATCACAAAGTCGTTCGCGCGCAGCCACGGAAACTTGTCGAAGAACGACTGGAGCGCCTCGTAGAGCTCGTCGGCCTGCGCGAGGTCGTCGGACGCGTAGACGCCGCTCGCGTTGTAGGAGAAGCCGACGCCCACGGGCGACTCGATGCAGAGGAAGTTGGCGTTCTGGTTCCACGCAAAGTCGTTCACGCGGAGCGTCTCGCCGTCGTCGTTGACCAGCAGCGGGCCGTTCTCAGAGAAGCAGCCGGAGAGTGAGCTGGCACCGGGGCCGCCGTTGAGCCAGAGCAGCACCGGGTCCGCCGCGGCGGGGGCAGTGCCATTGGCCTGCGACTCGGCGAAGAAGTAGAAGGCCTGGCCGCCGTTGCCGATGGGCAGGTACCCGGAGAAGAGCCGCGCCGTGTAGCTCTCGGGCTTGCCCGGCAGCGAGAGGATCTCGTCCGCGGCGCCCGGGAACGTGGCGCTCGGGGAGGAGAACGAGGCGGTCGAGGAGGAGACGGAGGAGCGGATCTGCGCCGCCGGCGAGGAGACGAGCACGCTGCCGGCGACGAAGAGCGCGGCGGCGCCCAGTGCGAAGGCCGCGAGCCTGTGGACGCGCGCGCGCAGCGGCACGGCGCCGATGGGCGCGTACGCCGCGGAGGAGGAAGAGGAGGAGGAGGCGGCCATGGCGAGGTCGACCGCGGAGGAGGATTCACAAGTGGCGAGCGGTGCGGAAGGAGGAGGGGGGGGGGAGATCCAGAATCCGAGCCGGAGGAGATCAAGCGGAGGCGGAGGAGATCAAGCGGAGGCGGAGGAGAACAGCGCGGAACGGAGACGACGATGGTGGGACCCGCGCCAGTTGCGGCGCCACGGATGGCAAACGAACGTGAATAAGCCCACCGGTTCTGTTCAGTGATTACGCATCTGCTGTCCGGATTCATCATCCCCAACGGCCACCGTTGGCAGTTCAACGGCGGAACCGATCTCTTATCCTACCTTCTTTTGGAACAGTCTGGCACCGAACCGTAACCTCATCGGTGCTTGGTTACGTCTCACCACTTCAACCTCGTGGTGTATCTACAGTGGGAACACGAACTGGTCCAGCATGGCCTTGGCCTCGCGGGGCTTGTCGCTCGGCACCATGTGCCCGGCGCCCTTGACCGTCACGTACTTGAGTGCGCCAAAGTCCTCCACGAACCCGGCGGTCTGGTCGTCGCCCGCGATCGTCCACGCGGCGCGAGGCTGCTTTCGCGGCAGTTTGAGCGACTCGACGGCCCAGAGGCCGCCGATGAAGTCGCAGGTCATGTCGATGTCGCCGTGGTAGATGAGCCCCTGGATGCCGCTGTCCACGAGAGACGTCCACAGCGGCGTGACCGTCCCCTGCTGCGTCAAGTCGTACTGAAGCACCTTGTTCTTGATGATCGGCGCCACCTCCTCGGCGGTCTTGTTGAGCATGTCAGCCAGATCAAAGTTGGCCGACGTGAGCGACACGTCGTACCAGTTCGCGATCTCGGGCTTCGTGTGGAGCGCCGTGCGGACGTCTGGGAGATTCAGATACGTGCTGAGACCGGAGAAGTCAAGGCACAGCGACATGTTAAGCCCGATGGGACGCGGTGTGGCCTGCAAGGGCCCGTCCAGCTCGTCCAGCACGCGCTGGAGCCCCGCCAGGGGGTCGCCACCGTTGCACTTGGCGTAGATGTTGTAGTTGTTGATGTCCAGCGACTGGAGCTGCTCGTACGTGCTCATCACAGCAGCAGCGCATGCCTCCGACACGTCGTCCGTGATCTTGGCGCCAGGCACCAACATGCCCGGACAACCAGCGTCCACGGCCGCGTACGCCTCCGTGCTGATCAACCCGTGGAAGTACGCGAACGCGATCTTGCTCAACGACGTGAACTCGTTCACGCCGTTGCCCACCACAAACTTCTTCAGATTGATACGCTTCGACGCATCACCCGACGTCGCCGCGTTGCCCTCCACGATTCGCTTCGCCGTCATCGGCACGTACACGCCGCCGTAGCTCTCACCCGAGATCACAAAGTCGTTCGCGCGCAGCCACGGAAACTTGTCGAAGAACGCCTGCAGCATGTAGTACAGGTCGTCGGCCTGCGCGTCATCGGACGACTGGTAGATGCCGCTGGCGTTGTAGGTGAATCCGACACCGATGGGCGACTCGACGCAGAGCATGTTGGCGTTTTTGTTCCATGCGTAGTCGTTCGCGCGGAGTGTCTTGCCGTCGTCGTTCACGAGAAGCGGACCGTTCTCGGTGAAGCATCCGCCTAACGAACTGGCGCCGGGACCACCGTTGAGCCACAGCAGGACGGGGTCTTTGTCCGGTGTGCCGCTCTGCGACTCGGCGAAGAAGTAGAAGCCCTGGGCACCATTGTGGAGCGGCAGGTATCCGGAAAAGAGTCGTGCTGTGTACGCGTCGGGTTTGCCGGGCATGGCGACGATCTCGTCGACCGCAGACGCCGGCGTTGTTACCGTGCTGGCGTGAGAGCGCACAAGGCGAGCGCCCTGCGCCGAGCGGTCGGATCCCGTGATGAGCACGACGGCGGCCGACACGACGAGCGCGAGGCTGGCGAGTCCAGCGACATGGAGCAAGATTCGTTTGCGGCGGGACAGCGCGCGCGACGACGCGGGCACCGTGGTCGCGCCATTGGTCGTGAGCGGCGTGGCTTCGCTGGTGACAGCCATGCTCGTTACTTGTCGCTCGTGGCTCGCAAAATGGAGAGTGAGCTCCCGCAGCCGGCATAGCCCACTCGGGCTCACGAGCGTCGTTGGGGAGAGAGGGAATGATGGACGGCGTCAAGTGGAATGGTGGTAGCAATCATTCCTCGTGCAATGAGTTGTCGGTTCGATTGCACATAAAATGTACGATTGGAACAGTGGCCGGAGCGTAGCTCCGGAGGATTCTCTCAGCGGTAACGGCACCGACGAGGCCGGGGTCGCTACGATCATGGAATAGTCACACGACGTTGAGAAAACTGTAAGCTGGCGCCGACGCCGTGCGGAGCAGCGTCTCCATGAGCGCCACGTCGCCACCGTCTGCAGCCGCGATCATCAGCGTGCTCATCTCGGCCGGCGAGAACGCACCGGCGCCCACAGGCTTGACCAGCGTTATGATCTTGTAGTGCTGCTTGGCCGCGGTCACGTACACGGACGCCATACCGCTCTGCCCGTCACGCGCGCACCCTTCGCGCACAGCAGCCCCACGATATCGCAGTGGCCCTCCCTTGCCGACCGCACTGAGCAGCGGCTTCGTGTCGTCCGCCATCGCGGCGTTCACTTCTCCACTCCGTTTCACATGGGCCATATGTGATCTCGTCGAGCGAGATCTCTCGGTACACGGGGCCATCGGGGCCTCCGGTCAGCAGCTCGTTGTGGAACGCGCGTAGCCGGAGCTCATGCGCCTTGTACAGTTTGGGCACGAGCCCAACCTCCAGGAACTCGAGATTCTTGTTGACGCCTAACATCGGCGCCAGTGCCTTCAGGGCCGCGGGACTCGGCCGATTATTGCTGCTTCTATAGTCGGGTAGACGTACTCGGGATCATCGGGAGCGTCCTCTTCTACGACTTGACACGCTAGCGAAGTCTCGCCGACGCGTTTCCGCTCGCCCGACGGAAGCAGCGAGTCTGCGCCATTGTCGATTGTCACCATTCGCACGGGGGCTTTCCTTGGCGCCAACAGAGTAGCCTTCAATGTGTCCACCCGCGGTGGTGATCTGCAGCATCGCCGCAAGCGAGAGCATCATGAAGGTACACCCGGGTTCGCGTAGTGCGCGGCCCAGCAACTCCCACTTGGTCTTTTGCTGATTACGCTCCACGCTGCGGATATCCCAGAACACATTCTCGAGCACGAGGTGGTTGATCCGCGAGCTCTTCGCGGGTTGCGCGCACACGCGCTTGAGCAGCCTGACATCCCTCCGGTGCAGCACCAGCATGCGCGTCTCTCTTGCTGTGGTCATAGTGAGCTCTGGTTTGGTCGCAGCTCGCACAATACGCTTCACGGCGTCCTCGCCTGTGTTGGATCAGCGCGCCCCGAAACTAGCCATCGCGAGCTGGATCCCGCCGCGCCCTATACCGTAAACTCAACGCACTCGGCCATCTCGGTCGTGTTGGGCAGCTTGTGCAGGTACGCGTGGACAGCGAGAGTTTGAACACGCGACTGCACACCGACGTCGCATCCGTGTGGATCTCGCTAATAAACGTATGCAACTGGGCCACATAGCGCCCCGTGGGCTGCCTCGGTGGCATCAACGCGAACTGGGCCTCGAGCCTGTAGGTCTAGTCGAACGCGCGCCTGACGAGCTCCTCGAGCTCCTCCTTGGCGACATGACACTCAACGATCAGGTCCCGGACGGGCATCTGTAGCAGCTTGCGGCAGAGCTTCATGTCACACGCGAACACGTCGGCCTCGTTCACGCCTCCGGTCCACATCGAAAACACTTGGTCCTCGTGGGAGACGTCGAACGCGAGCTCGAAGCGAAGCTCGAGGTCGCGCTCGTCGCCAAACTGGCGCCAGTGCTTGTACGCCACCGGCGGGTCCACGTCCAGGTGCTCGAACTCGCCCCAGGTGTCGCGGTCGTAGTGGAGCGCAAGCCCGACCAGCTCGAGCGCCTCGCACACGTGCGCGAGCCGCCGCGCGAGACCGCGCGGCGTCTCCTCGATCTCAGCACCTCGGCGCTGGCCGAATGGCCCTGCTGAGGGGTCAGCTACAGCGGCGTGGCCGCGCCCGTCACCTAGCGCCCCTGACGACAACCAGCTTGACCACGTGAAACGGAGTGGAGTGTTCTCGGATACGCCGACGTCCGCGCAACCTTGACGTGGACTTGCTGTAACGCGGCGAAAAGCGGCGTCGCACACGAGGCCGCGTCGGCACCGGCCTTGCCCAGGATGTGCTCCGTGTGGCCGTTCGCAACGATGAGGTGTACAGCAACGCCCTTGCTCGTCGGCGAGTCTCGAGCCATCGAGTGTGGCAGCAATGCTGCCGCAGCATGGGAATTCATTCGACGTTCCTCCTAGAGCCGCACCATCCCTTCTAAAACCGATCGTTTGATGTCTATTCCAGACACCGTGATGGCACTATTCTAGACAGCGCACTCACTCTTCGAGATGATCAAGACAAAACCTGCACTCTCTGCGACTAAAATAGGAAACATTCATTCGGACATTCATTCCTGAGTTTGGAGCTGTTTTTCCCCACGGCGTATGCTCTCAGCTTTCCGCTGAGAGAACTCAGGGCATCGCCACGCCGCGCGCTCGTTTGGGTTGCCTCTCACGCGGGAGCATCCCGTGTCACGTATCTCGCTGCGCTGCCAGCGGCAAACGATTGCAGTGCACGATGGAAGCAGCACAGTGTACTGTCCTAGCAGTGTGTGTTGGCTGGTGTGAATGAGGGTAAAGATGTGTGATCGTTTCGATATTTCGTGGGTAAGATTTCCGACAAGCTCAGTAACTCCTACACATACAAGCTATGCAGAGTCTCCGTGGCGCATCCTGATGCATCGCCCAAAAGGCTCACGAATCAAATGCTGTTCACGAGTTGAAGACGAATTGGTCCAGCATGGCCTTGGCCTCCCGGGGCTTGTCGCTCGGCACCATGTGCCCGGCGCCCTTGACCGTCACGTACTTGAGTGCGCCAAAGTCCTCCACGAACCCGGCGGTCTGGTCGTCGCCCGCGATCGTCCACGCGGCGCGAGGCTGCTTTCGCGGCAGTTTGAGCGACTCGACGGCCCAGAGGCCGCCGATGAAGTCGCACGCCATGTCGACGTCGCCGTGGTAGATGACACCTTGAACGCCGCTGCCCAAGAGGAACTTCCAGACGGGTGTGACGATCATCTGATGGGTCGTATCGTACCGAAGCATCTTGTTCTTGATGATTGGCTCCACTTCATCGGCGGTTTTGTTGAGAAGCGATGGCAAATCGAAGTTGGCCGACGTGAGCGTGGGGCTGTTCCACCGTGGGACCTCTCATTTGGTGTGGAAAGCCGTGCGTACATCAGGCAAGTTAAAAAAACGACTGTAGCGTAGACCACTCCAAGCAGGAGCTCACTGTCATTTGCACCGGATGCGGTACATCCTGGAGCGGTCCGGTGAGCTCATCGATCATCGACTGCAGACCTGCCATCCCGTCACCTCCGATACATGTTGCGTAGATGTTGTAGTTGTTGATGTTTCCGTCCTGGAGGTCTTCGCTGACAGCTCCGATGGCCGTCTCGCACGCCTCCGACACATTACTCGGAATCGTCGCCCCGGGCACCAAAAGCCCAGGGCAGGCAGCGTCCACGGCCGCGTACGCCTCCGTGCTGATCAACCCGTGGAAGTACGCGAACGCGATCTTGCTCAACGACGTGAACTCGTTCACGCCGTTGCCCACCACAAACTTCTTCAGATTGATACGCTTCGACGCATCACCCGACGTCGCCGCGTTGCCCTCCACGATTCGCTTCGCCGTCATCGGCACGTACACGCCGCCGTAGCTCTCACCCGAGATCACAAAGTCGTTCGCGCGCAGCCACGAAAACTTGTCGAAGAACGCCTGCAGCATGTAGTACAGGTCGTCGGCCTGCGCGTCATCGGACGACTGGTAGATACCGCTGGCGTTGTAGGTGAATCCGACACCGATGGGCGACTCGACGCAGAGCATGTTGGCGTTTTTGTTCCATGCGTAGTCGTTCGCGCGGAGCGTCTTGCCGTCGGCGTTCACGAGCAGGGGACCGTTCTCCGAAAAGCACCCTGCGAGCGAACTGGCGCCGGGACCGCCATTGAGCCACAGAAGCACCGGGTCATGCTTGGTCGTGTCACTTTGAGACTCGGCGAAGAAGTAAAAGCCCTCGCCGCCGTTGTGAAGCGGTAGGTATCCGGAGAAGAGGCGCGCTGTGTACGCGTCGGGCTTGCCAGGTAATGCGTCGATCTCGTCCGTGGATCCCGGGAACGGTGGCGATTCTAAAAATGGCTGGGCGACGGCTCTCCGTTGGACCGCACGTGGCGGGCGCGCGCGGTCGGCTCGTGGTTCACGATCGCGAGCCCGACGAGCAGCACGAGCGCGATGCCCACGAGCGCGACGAGCCGCGTGAGCACTTTGCCGCTCGCGGGGCTGCCGGCGCGCCGCGGCGCCTGCGGCGTCCTATTGTTGTTGGACGACGACGTAAGCGGCGTAGATTCGCTGGAGCGCGTCGCCATGGTGGCGCCGTCGGCTAGAAGGGCGTGGCGGCGGGTGGCGAGCACGGGAAAGATTGCGAACTGGGCGCTCGCGCCAGAAGATCGTTTTTCGGGACCTCGTCCGAATTGTCGAAAGCGCGCAGTCAGCACATGCATTCCTGACAAGCATGTCGGAATGATGGTGGGCATAAATGTACTTGATCATGGTGAACCACTGCGTATTTTACGGAACATTCGGTAATTTACGAAATTGGGGGGAACACCGATAGAATACCGGTATTGTACCGAACCGGTATTTTTTACCAAGACCCCGCATCATCTTGGCGTGTTTTTGTCGAAGCCTTCGGTTGTTGGTGACGCTCTTGAAGTCGGGAGCGGGAAAAGTGGGCTGTGTCCCCCGTTTGCAGATCCGGCCAACAACACACTTACGTCATACAAAACCGGGCGCCGCGTGCCCAACACCAACGCCCAACACCAACGCCCAACACCGCCCAACGCCCAACGCCCAACACCGCCCAACGCCGCCCAACGCCATGGAGCGCATCTACTCGGCGTTCTTCACGTCGGACCGCCGGCGCTCGGACGTGGAGCTCACGGCCGAGGCGCTCGCCAAGCACGACGAGGCCAC
>JAMFLL010000683.1:0-28670 GCA_027475725.1 Pythium rhizo-oryzae | reverse complement strand
GTTCAAGAAGAACCTCGACCGCCTCCCCGACTCGGAGGTGCTCAAGAACATGAAGGAGGTGCTCAGCCTCGGCGACATCTTCGCCGACGCGTACCACAACTTTATGCCGTCGTACCAGGACTACATGCTGCAGCGCGCCGACTCGACGGGCCGCCGCCGCGGCAAGAGCCTCGTGGTCTTTGGCGACGACGGGCTCGTCGCGAGCTCGGCCTCGGAGAGCAGCTCGCCGACGCCGCAGGCCATCTCGAACGGCCGCATCCCCAAGTTTGTCATCGACGACGAGGACGACGACGAGGACGCGATCTACGACGACGACGACGTCGACGGGCTCTCGTCCACGGCGCGGTCGTCCGAGTGCCCCGACCTCGAGGCCGGCGAGCCCAGCGAAGAGCTGGCGCCCAGCGAGGAGCCAGTCAAGGGCGAGACGCTGGCGCAAACACAACGGCGGTCCAGCAGCGCGCACCACGCAGACGATTCAACATCCACAGCCGAGCCCTCAACCGACCTGTCGGATGTCGAGGCGCTGGATACGCCCGCTGAGGCCGTCGCAAGACGGCGCAGCGTGATCGCGCTCGAAGAGGGCGACCTGGAGTCGTCAGCCACGACCACGGTCTCCTCAAGCTGCGACTCGACGCCCGTGGGGCTCAAGAGCCCCGGCGAGGGCACCGAGCTGCTCACGAGCGCGCGCTAGGGCCACGCTCACGCCCCCCCACACACACTTACTCCCTACTCGTTTAGATGCTATCCTTCGTGCCACCACTGTGGTTGCGCACCTTGCCCCCCTTGTAATATTAGTCGTGCCCTTTTGGATCCTCATGTACTGTATTTATGCGCGACGGTCTCACCTCTTTGGAGGACCCTGAAGGGTCTCATTTGCAAGCGGAGCCACGATGGACGCGACGCGCGCGCCGATCACGGCGTGGACGTCGGCGCCCAGCGGCCGCGTGGTCCATGAGAACCCGAGCGGGCGCATGCGGCGCCAGGGCCCGCGTCGCACAGCGTACGCAGCGTTCGTCTGCTTCGGGCTCGCGTCGTGGGTCATGACCAACAGTGCGTCCTCCCACCTTGCGAGTACTGTGGTGTATCACCGTTTCTGACTCGTGCTCTCTTCCAGCGACATACGTGGAGCTGAGCTTCTTCATGCTGCACCTGCCCGAGCGGCTCGCGATCGTGCCCTACGCTGTACGAGCCGATCTTCCTCGCCGCACCTGCGCCTCAATGACGGATCCCCTTTAACCACGATGTTTGTGGCGACCAGATCTTCGCGCTCCAGTCGGCGAACATCTACCCGATCCTGTACATGTGGCTCAACGCCGGCCACCGCCACGTCTCGCTCGTGCGCGCCGTGTGGATCTGCCTTGCCATCGCGCTCGCCGTCGCCGGTGCGGAGGCGGGATCCAACGGTCAACGATTTCTGTGTGTTGCTCACCAATTTGCTCCCTGTTCTCTTTGCTGCAGTCTGTATGAGCGTGCTGTGGGACCGCACGGCCCACGTGTTCGGGAGCCGCCACAGTGTCGGTGCGTTCTTCTCGCTCAGCTGAGAACCAATCGAACGCCGGGCGACTGACGTCGCCTCGTCGCTTTGGATTCCTAGCGATGCTCGTGCTCACCCACTTCGGCGGCCTTGTGAGCGCCGTCACCACCGTCATTTTCTACCCGTACGTTGCGACGTTCCCGGCTATCTACACGAGCGCGCTGTCGACGGGCGAGGGGTTGAGCGGCGCAATCGTCGGGGTGCTCGGGCTGTTGCAGCAGCCTTACACAGAGGATCTCGCGTTCTCGGTCTCGACATTCTACATCGCTGGCGGTACGTGCGGTTTCTCGTCCACTGTATGGCGGAAATCTCCTCATTGGTGCGTTTCTATTAGTCGTGATCGTGTTCGCCTCGATCGCGGCGTTCGCGTTCCTCGAGTTCCACCCGTCGGTATCATCGGAGCGCGAACGCATGGCAATCCACAACAACAGCGAAAGCCGCCGCAAAGTGCACACGTACGATTCGACAGTCGTCGACGAGGAGGCCCAAGCCGGGGCTGCTGTAAGTTCTCCGATAGCGCGCAGTGCATGATCCGGATATCCTCACCCAGTGCGCTTCTGTGTACTGCAGCCATCAACGTGTTCGCTGAGGCAGCGCGTGTTTGGCTGGTTCTGGCGCGAGCTCACATGTCAGGCCGTGCTAGCGGCGCTGTTCTACGGCGTCCTCCCGTCCCTCACGTCGTTCCTGTTCACGCGTTACTCGGTGGGTCGCTCGCTTTCACGTGCAAGAAAGCGCTCTGCGAACCTTCCTAACACGTCGCTTCCGTGGGCGTCTCCAGCCACAGCATCCAGCGCGAGCAGCTGAGCACCAGATGCTCGCGAGCACCGTCGTCTTCTTTCTGGATCCAGCTGCTCGATTCCTCACGAGGTATGTGGTCCATGCCGTTGGCGCCGTGAAGAGAACCAGAATGGCTCACCGTGTTCGGTTTTGCTTTCCAGCTTCTTCCACATGTACACGGTCTACCTTTCGTCGCTCTTCCTGGTCACCACAGCCGTCGTGCTCATCGTATGCACAATGCTGACGGCGCCGCCGTGGAGTGACAACCACGACGCCGGCTTCCTCTTTCGTACGTGAAACCATCAGAGGGATAGACGCTCACTCGCTGACATGTTTGCACTCTGGACGCTAGCGCTCGTGTTGTACATCGTATCGGCGGGCGTGTACTCGTACACACAGACGATGCTCCTGCTGACAGTGAAGCAGCAAGGTGCGTGGCGTGTACCTCCTCGTTTCGTATATCCAGCGGACTCCTCATCTCAGTTGGCCCTCCCTTGTAGCTGACTGCACACGCGACCCGGTCTTCGCCGAGGCCGCGTACCAGTGGAGCGGCTTCTCGATCCAAATGGGCGCGTTCGCGGGCACGCTCGTGATCTTCCCGCTCACACTCGCGTGCCCACAGCTCTTCCAGTCTGGAGCACCGAATTGAAGCCATCTTCGGACACACGTCGCATGCCATATAACAGAGTGGTGGTCGTATCTTTCTTCGAAAAATCACACGTCGCAGATTTGTTGATCGGATACCGTGAACAGGCGCCTCGCCTGCTCGCCCCAGCGCTCACTCGCCGACGAAACAGCCTCAGCTAACTGGCGCGGAGCGATGCGGCAACTCACGTTATTCCCATCGCACGGCGACGCAGAGTTGCAGCGAGAGGACGAGGACGAGCGAGGCCTGCTCGGCATGCGCAGTGCGTCCTGGTCGCAGTCGCGGTCGCCACGCGCGACCAGCGAGAGTGAGTACGTGAGCCTCGCGGACCTCGCGACCGCCGACTCGCCACCACGCAGCGTAGTGGCACGCGCGGCACGTCTCATCGGACTCCGCAGCCACAAAGACAACCACGACGGCATGGGAGATCGAGACCATGGAGTGCTCGTTCCGTTGACGGCCGGGGGCGCACTCCGCCTGCGCCACCTCCAGGACGCGCTACTCGTGTCTATCGCGATGCTCTGTCTGGTGTTAGCGCCCTGGGCGTGCTCGCAGCTTTACGTCGGCCGACTCTGCACGACGAGACCGCTGTCATCCTCAGTCCACACGGCCGCGTCCTCAGTGGCCACAAACGGACAGCACTGCACTCTGCTGCGAGACAGCCGAGGCTACGTGGGTCGCGGCGAGCCTGACGTAACGGGGCACGACCACACGTTCGAAGGAGGCTGGCCGCTGCCACACACACTGCTGCACGTGCTTGCGCCCGTGGCCGTACTTCTCAGCGTCGTCGCGATGCGGATCTACTCGCCGAGCGTCCACGGCTCGCTTGCATGGATGTGGCTCAGTCTTGTAGAGCTCAGCGTCATCCTCATCGGTACGTCTGCTGGCTTCTAACGACCATTAACCACAGGAATCGCCCTGAGCCAAAGTCCTAACGTTGTCGCTGTTTCTAGATACCATCGCACTGCGGCGGTGGCGCGGGCCGATCTGTCGACAACTCCAGGTCGCGATCACGGCTTCTCTGGCATCGCCGACGACGGAAAAAGCGCAGCGAACGGCAGGTGCGTGTGGCACGCGAGCGTACGATGCGTTTATGGCCGTGGAAATGCTGCTTGTCGCCGCGCTGGCGCTGCTTGTGGTGCTGGAGCCGGTGGTCTTCCGGCTGTGGTGCGGTGTGGGGCGTCGCGACGAGACCACGGAGGTGAGCAGCGCCGATGAGACGGCGGAGACGCTCCAACAAGAAGATGCGCCGTCACCACACGCCGCGTACCGGCGGTTGTGAACTCTATCTTGTCACCAAACGCAAAAACAAGCAATAACAATTCAAAAAGATTGACAAATTATGAACAGGCATGACAAAAGCGAACACACGTGGTCCTGGCGCCGAGATCGCTGATCTGGCCAAGTAAAACGCGTATCCGCCATCGTCGGCGTGGAGGTAGAGGTAGCGATGTTTCTTTTTGGACGACGAGCGAGCGCATCCGCTGGAATCACAAGCGTTACTGGCTCGTTGAGTAGTCGGAGATGGCGCGGCGGCAGCGGTACATGAAGTACACGACCGAGAGGACGACGACGGCGAGCAGCACGCCGAACGTGATGAAGCCGTAGGGCGTGGGGATGAGGTCGATCATGGTCACGAACGCGTTGATGAGCGGGCCGGCGAAGAGGATGAGGCCGATGAGCAGCGCGCAGAGTAGGCCGGACGCAAACGCGCGGTAGTACTTGGGACCCATCATGGCCTCGAGCACGTACAGCGGGTTCCACATGGCCGAGAGCTGGAGGCGGTCCGCCGGCTCGGCGAGCACGGGGAAGTTGTTGGGCTCGCTGCGTCCGAGGCCCGCGGCTCGCATGTTGGCCACGGCGATCGGCAGGATCTCCACCGACACCAGCAGCTCGCCGGCGCGCACGCGGTCGCCCGTGGTCGGGTCGCGCGACGTGAACGTGAGCCAGCTCGCGTTCTCCGGGTCGTCGCCCATGCCGAGGCGTTCCTTGACCGAGCGCACGAGCGCCTCGGCCGTCTCCTTGTGCTTCTTGGCCGACGACTTGGGCTGCTGCTGCGCCGAGGACGGCGGCGGCGTCGTGTACGACGGCGAGCGCGGGCGCGCGCCCGGGTGGTGCGACTGCGACTGCGACGCCACCGCCGTGGCCGACTGCTCGTGGTCGCTGGACGGTGCACCTGCAAGCAACGGGCGCTTCAGGTCACTCATCACGTCGATCGCCACAGAGGAGCTTGAGGGAACCGTACCTTCGGGCAGTAGCTGCGCGGACGAAGACGACGCCGGCGGGAGGTTGTTGGCCACCGACGCCGAAGCCGACGCCGAGGTGGGCGCGGTGCTTGTGCCACGCAGGCGCGTCTCCTTCTTCTTCGCGAACACGTCCACCGTGAGATTGGTCTTGTACGCCTGCTTGAGGAACATGCTCAGGTCCACGACACTGTCGGCGAGGCAGTCATCGTACAGCACGTCCTTGTCCCAGAGCTGCAGGTGCAAGTAGCCCTTGTCGGCCTCGCTCTCCTCGTCCACCGGCAGTTCAATATCGAACTTCATGCGCCAGTTGAACGACGCCTTGCCGTCGCGCGCGCGCCAGTGGGTGTCCGTCGTCTGCGCCTTGTCGTCGCGGTTTTGCAGCCAGGTCTTGACGAACAAGTCGCTCAGGTCCGTGAAGTCGCCTGGCGTCACGTTGCGCGCGCGGTAGATGATCACGCGCACCTCGAACTTGCGCGGCGGCGGGAGCGAGATGTCCAGCGGCTTGACGATCGCCATCTCGGGCTCGGTCAGGATGTCCACCCAAAGGCGCACGTTGCCCTGCGGCAGAGAGCTGAACGGCGCGTACAGCGGGCGCAGCTCGAGCGGCTTGCGCTTCTCGTACGCGTCGCCGTTCGCGCCGAGCTGCTGCCACTTAGAGCTGAACCAGCGGTCTTCAAGATCAATGATGGTGGCACCGATGAAGTCGTCGCCGCCCACGGTGGAGCCCACGGACGTGAGCCCGTTGCTCGTGCCGTTCGGGATGCTCGGGATCGCGAAGAAATCATAGTCCAGCACTTCGATGCGCAGCTCGGACGCGCCCGGAAGCTCGGCCTTGAACTCGTACATCTTGTGGAACTTGGGTGTCAAGGTCGCCTTGCGGTAGTTCTCGCGGTCGTTGATGAGGTGGTGGCGCTTGCGGCCGTCGCCGAGGCTCAGGCGGAGGTACGGATCCGACTTGTTGTTCTCGTCCTTGGGCTGGATGTTCATGGCGTCGAGCACGTACACGCGGACGAGGTACGGCTTGGGAGCCATGAACTGGTCCAGATCGAAAAGCGGCGGTTCGTCCGCGCGCTTCAGCAGACGAACCACGCCCTTGAACTTGCCGACCGGGCGGATCTCAGGCTCCGTCAACCCACCGAAGAACTTCTTGCGCACCAGCATGTCGCCGCGGAAGAGCGAGTACGTCTCGAACGGCGGTTTGTTGAGGTCATCTTCGACAGGGCCATCGAGAATCGCACGGTTGCGGAGGTACGGTGGGACGTCGTCCTCTTCATCTAGGTCGCACGATTGGAGGTGCACGCTGAGCGCAGACGAGATCGGCGCCACGCCCGTGCCCTTGTCTTCCTCTTCCTCCTGCTTCGTCTCTTCCACAGGCGGCGCCGCGCACGAGGCGCGTCGCTCCGCATCAGCAGCGATGCTTTTCACCAGCGACTTGGGGAGCGTACCCGGGAAGCTTGAGTAGTCCGTCGGGCGATCAACGTACGGGTTGGCAACGAAGCCATCACCCGCGGCGGGGACGTACAGCGGGTTGGGCGCACCGTTTGACAGCTCCATCTTGGAGCTCAGGTCCACGGAGCACGAACCCAAGAGGGGCTTGTAGAAGCCACCCAAGAGCTGGTCGTACACCATGATGTTCAGGCGAGGAGCGTAGAGCGCGTCGATAGGCATCTTCACAGGAATGATGACGCGTTCGAGGAAGTTGGGGTTGCGCCCGCTCGGCTTGGACGATGGGTTCGTGAAACGCACGCCGTCGTTCTTTGTGACCTCACCAATCTCGAAGCGCACGAACGGAGTGTTCATGGGCATGAAGCCAACCGGCTGGAGGCCACGGCAACCAAGACACGTGATCTCCAAGAAGCGATCTTCCATCGCCGGACGGATGGACTCCGGCGGCTCAATGACAATGCCCGGCGTCTCCTTGCGGATCAGTTCGAAAGAGAGCAGAAGCTCGCCCTCCGTGTCGCCCTCCTTCGTGTGCGCGATCGGGTACCAGCGAGGACGCGGGGGCGTGTACTCGCCGTTGGCGCGCTGCTTGTTGTACGTCGTCGACGACAAGAGACGGAAGTCAGTCAGCGAGAACTTAGCAGAGCCAACGTAGTCATCCGCGTCCCACTGGTCCCAGTCAAACACCTGCACGGAAACCTTCGGCAGGAAGACCGGGTCCTGGGGCAGCTCCACATCCAATGCCACGGTCTCGTAGAAGCACGGATCTCTGGTGCTCAAACGCATCTTCACTTTGCCTTCCGCGCCACCGCACGTGACCTTGACGTAAGGATCCAGAAGGCCGTTGGTATCGGCGGCCGGGAGACACTTCGCCTGGTACACGTGGATGAACACGGTGTACTTTGTGTACGCAAGGTTCTTCGCCGAGTGCTCGCGCCACATTTGCGACAGCGGCTTGGCGTCGGTCGTCGTCGGCATCGGCTCGAGGCGCAAATTCATCAGCACGTTGCCGGTGAAGTCGTGGTCCTTGAGATCGTTCATCGCCGGGTCTTCGATCAGGTTGACCCACTGCGGCGGCGGGATCGTCTTCAGTTCCTCCGGGTAGTCTTCGCCCGAAACGAAGATGTCCTTGGCCTTGAAACGCGCGTAACAGATGTAGCGCGTCTCGTTGAGCTGCTGGCGCACGAGGTGCACGAAGACGTCCGGGACGTTGTCGATGTCCGCGGGCATGTTGACCTCGATGATGTCGAGGTACTGGTTCCAGTGGCACGTGCCGTTCTTGTTGTCCACACGCGTGGTCTTGATCTCGTGGCGACCGATCGAGATCTTGAGCGACATCTTCGAGTTGCGGTTCCAGCTCGTCTTGCTCACGAATCGCGGGATCTCCGTGCCGAAGAACACGGCCGTACGCAAGATGTATGACCTGGTCGGCACCGTCGGGAGCGTGGCCATCAGGTTTCGCGTGTGGGGGCGGTCGTTCACCGACTTGGAGCCGTCCTCAATGCGCATGCCCAGCTGAATTCGTCCACGGTACGTACTCGCGATGCTCGGGTGGTCGAACATGAGCTTGCGCGCCACCGGCTCGTTGCTGTACCCCACGGGCGGACCGTACAAATTCGCCCAGTGCTGCGAGAACTGGTTCGGGTAGTTCTCGATCTGGTGGAAGAGATAGGGCGACGTGTTGCCAACCAGCTCGTCCGCAGTCAAGTCCCAATCCCACATCGAGACGAAGATGTTGTTGCTCATCGTCGGGAGCAAGATCGGGAACCACAGTTCCTGGTTGAATTCGACGGTCAAGTTGCCAGAGCCCTTCACAGTCACACGCTTGGTCTCGACAACGTGCTGACCAGCGAAGTAGACACGGACGTAGCCGTCAATACCGCCCTGGCGAACCAGGCCCTGGTCCATGTCCGGCAAGTCCTGGGCTTGGTACACCGTGACCACCAGGTACTTGAGCGTCTGGCGAACACGAGGAGGAATCAACACGAGCGAGTTGATGTCCTTGGGAGCCTTGGCGTTTGAAATGGCAGTATCTTCGTCCGGGTGGTGCTCATGTGGCGGGTGAATGCGAATCTTGTCTCCCGGGCCGACGACGACGATCGAAAGCCTGTGCGATCAATAACAAAAAGAGGCCAGTGAGCGAATGTTTTGGCGTAGATTTGTTGGTTCAGGAACGTACATGAGGTAGCCCTGGATGCTGTCGCTATCGTTCTGGCCGGCACCGACGAGCGCGACCCACTTGCGGTGGACCTCGTGGTCCTTCTGGAAGTACACGTAGGGGATGTCCACGACAAAGAAGCCGATGGTGTCGCTGCAAAGACGAGCGAGCGCGTTCGAGCGCGACAACGCGGCGTTGCTCGGGCCGTCGGCGTCAAGCACCGTGATCTTGATGCTGCCCTGCTGGATCGTGTCCGTGTCCAGCTTCCGGAAGTTGAACACCAGCAGCTCGTCGAAGACGCACGAGAGTTGCTTCTGCTTCACCATGGTGTGCTGGCGCTGGTCGAGACACTCGACCGACACCACGGGGTCACACAGCCCGTTCATGTCCATGGGCTTGAGGTCGCGCACTTCGATGATGCGCACGTACACCTGGTAGTCGCCGGGGTGGAACTGCACGTTCGACAGCTCTTCGAACATGTGCTGGCGCTCTTCCTGCTTCTTCTTGATCTCCTCCATGGTCTCACGCTGCACGGACTCGTTGTCTTCGTCGTCGTTGGGCACCTCGAGGTCCTCGATCTCGCCGCCTTCGGTGCTCACGGCGCTGCTCTGCGGGTTCAGCGACGGGCTGCTCGTAAGACCGGACGCCACGCGCGGGTTGCGCGAGGACGGCACGATCGTGACGTGGTCCTCCTCGCCCTGCTCGAGGCTGTCAATCGAGCGCTCGATGTACTTCATCTCGATGGCCACGCAGATCTTGCCGAGGCCAAAGTTCATGTTGCGCTCCGGGCTGATGTCGCTCACGGACACGTCGCCGGCGGCCTTGGCGGGCTCGAGCGCGAGCCAGATCACGCCCTTTTGGCTCTGGAAGTGCGCGCGCCACTGCTCCACGTCGATCGAGCACTGGCCCATGAAGTCGTTCTGGAACATGTCGTTGTCCTCGACCAGCAGCTCGAGCACCTGGCGCGCCGGCGTCAGGTTGAAGTAGAAGCGCTGGCGCCACTTGGGGTGGAGCGTCTTCTCCAAGGTCTTGGTCTTCTGCGACTTGTTC
Organism: Pythium rhizo-oryzae; assembly: GCA_027475725.1. Taxonomy (NCBI): domain Eukaryota; phylum Oomycota; class Peronosporomycetes; order Pythiales; family Pythiaceae; genus Pythium; species Pythium rhizo-oryzae. The sequence continues at coordinate 18,816 of JAMFLL010000683.1, read as the reverse complement.
TTGGTGCACGAGATCTTGACGACCGGGTCGCTCAGCGCGTCCGGGCCCTTGCCGTCGCACGCGATCAGCTCGCGGCCCTCGAGCACCGTCACGACGATGAAGTTGGGCGGCTTGGCGGGCGCCGCGGGCTTCTCCTCGCTCTTCTGCTTGGCGAGCTCGAGCGGCTCGGGCGCCGCACCGCTCGGCTTCTGCGCGCCCTGCGCGGGCGATGGCCGCGGCGAGCCGCCGCCACTCAGCGACGAGGTGGAGACCTTGAGCTTGGGCAGCATGGGTGCGTCGGGCGCCGGCGTCTCCTCGCCGCCGGTCGACAGCGTGCGCGGCAGCACGGCGCCGGGCGCAGCCGGTGACAGCGTCGGCAGCGCGCCGGCCGCGTCGCTCTCGCGCTTGGGCTCGGCATTAAACTCGGGCTCGTACAGCACCTCGACGATGAGCTCGGGCGTCTACGGCACACACACAAAAACCCCGTGAGTATGGACATTCTAGGCGAGGTCACGTTGTGTACACCCACGCACGTCGCCCTCGCTCGTGTCGACGGCCGAGGAGGTCCACCCGGCGGCGTCCTCGGGCGAGCGCACGACCAGCTCGAGCTGCTTCTTGACGTCTGGCTCGAGCGCCGCGAGCTTGATGGTCGCCTGGCCCAGCGCCACGTGCCGCTCCGAGCCGGCCGCGAACACCGTGAACACGACGCTCTCGGCCAGCGGCGCGTCCGCGCGCCCCGTGAAAACCGCCGCGAGGTTCCACTCGGGCGCCGTCGTCTGCGCGCTGATCGCGCTCTTGGCCACGCTCGCGCCGCACTGCACCTCGCAGACTACACACCAACGAATCGCGGTCAGTTGCCGTGCCGGTTGTTTTTTTTTTCCCGGGCGCTTCAACCGAACGCACAGAGGTCCGAGGGCTCCACGGGCGCCTCGCTGGCGCGGCGCACGCCCACGCCGCGCGCGCGCAGCACCTTGAGCGAGAGCCGCGGCGTCGCCATGAACAGAGAGAGAGAGAGAGAGAGAGAGATGGGGAGAGAGACGGAGGTTTCCCCCTTGCTGCGTCGGGCCGGTCGAATCGCGCACTGCCGCGCCGTGGGTTCTCTTTGGGCCTGCGCTTGCGATCTTCCGGAACAAAAAACACCACCACGGACGACACGGACGAGAGGAGAGTATGTCTATTGACAAGTTCATGTGTTTAAAGAGTTCACTGTAATTTATTGAAGTATGAGAAACGGAATTTATGATTTATATAGGGTATGGGAGGGGATCGGATGTGGTGGAGCATTACTTGCGCCGACCGGGCGCTGGTATCCTCAACAGTGTGCCCATCTTCCATGGGGGGAACGCTCGGCTGGACTCAGCGGGTTTCAGCCAATCAGCGCGATGTATCTTTTTTTCCACCGGAGATGGGTGGCAGCTGTGTTGTGGACCAGTCCATGTGGACCTACAGAACGTTCCTGTTCTGGACCAACAATGGAACATAACTCGTAATAGAGGTACCCTTTAATCATCCCAGTTTGTACATTACGCGGGACGACTGGTCCTGAAACCACTGGCTGCCAGTGGTTTCAGGACCAGTCGTCCAGCGTACTGTACTAGCCAGTCTGGCTGGCTTTTCTAGTTCTGCGCCGTTTCAGAGCCGCTGGATATAAATGGGTTCAGTCTCAGCTTATTCCCAGACGAACCGCCAGACGCCCGCACGAGCGCGGCCGGCGTTCCATTCCCCTCCTGTCACAGACACACACACACCAACACGCACGACAACTACCCGGGCCATGAGTCCCACCGCCGCTGTCCAGGAAGCCGCGCCAATGGAGCTCTCCGCCGCGTCGGCGCACTGCGAGCTCGCGGCCGAGGAGCTGCGGATACAAGCGGAGCTCGCCGAGGCCGAGACCGTGCTGGCTGACGATGGCTGGCGGTGGGTGCGCGAGCTCACCGACGCGATGCGCGACGACGCCGCCGCGATCCAGACCAAGCTCTTCTTCCTGCGGCTGCTGCGCGCGCAGGATAGCGCTGAAGTGGAGACCGTGCTGGGCGACATGGAGCTGTGGCGCGAGGCGCTCGGCGGAACGAGCGACAAGCGCGCGTCGAGCAGTGCTGAGGAGCGCAAGGCCGTGCAGGCACTGTTTCTGCTTGGCATCGACAAGCAGATGAGTCTGGCACGCTGTCCGTGAAGGCCCGTTTGAGAGAAGCATCCCGATGGAGACGCACGTTTTGGATCGTGCAGCCACGCATTATAATGGTAGAATAGAGATAATAGATGATGCGTATGCACTCACATAGCGTGCGAGATGAACGATTTGGTTGTGCCGATCCTTGAGAGGGTTTGCCCTGGTGCGGTGAGAGTTTTCCTGAAAGGGAACATTACGGTCCATTTCTAGCGTGGTTATGTTGGTTCCTACACGTTACTTGCTTCACAACCAGGACATGTGCGAGCCGAGACTCACCAGGGTCCTGCAAGGCTCAACACGAAGGAAGTTGAGCGGAGACCCAAGCTCGCTGGAATCCAGCGGCTGGATTCGTCCGGGCAACCCGATCTCTGCCGCGTCACATACTGTGCCAATCTTCCGTGACCCTTGCTTTCAAGCTGGACAAACCATTGGGCAGTTTCGCACGGGACCGGAACGCAATCACTTGTGTCGGTGAGGCAATGGCGCCGCCTCTTTCGCCATCCGAAGATTCTCGAGGCTGCGAACAGTCCTGTGGGAGGGACGAATTCATCCTAATTCAATACATTTTGCAACCATATACCAATACACGGTGCAGAATGCATGAATTTGTATGTGAAATGCATCGTGTTTTAGAATATGCTCCTGAGACAGACATTTGACATGCGACGAGTGAAGGTCTTCTGAGCTTGAGAACAACCCAAGCAGAGCCAATCACTCCGCCGACGTCAGCGAAAAACGGGCGGGTTTCTCTGCTTGATCACCGTCTGTGACCCCTTGAAGCGCTCGCATTCACGCGGTCGCACCAGTCGCCATCGCCTCTGCTGAGCGGTGGGGGTCCAGTCTAGAGCCCTTTGCATCGAAGAGCCGTCGTTTCGTGTTTGCGCGATGGAAGCGAACCGACTGGGGCCCTGAGGACCGGCGCGACAAACCTTCACTTTTCATTTCTCCCTTCTTCGAGCACATCACATCCCTTCATCTCACTTCCAAGGCCCGGTCTCACCACCCATACCCATGACGACCGCTTCTTCACCTCTACCCACGACGCCCTGCTCCTGCAGTGCGCTACCCGGCAGCCTCGAGCGGCTGCGCTCCGTGGCCGTGCTCCCCGAGCGATACACAGAGCGCCCCGAGGCGCTGCGCGCGTTGCAGCGCGTGGATTTGGTCGAGATCAACACGACACGCCAGCGCGACGGAAGTTCCCAGAAGGTGTTCGTGCTCGACATGTGCCTCAAGCACTCGCGCCGACGTATCCCGGTCGCGGCAAGCCGCGCTATCTGCAGTCGCCCCGCTGTGTCACGCGCACTGGCGCCGTCACCGTCGGACGCCCAAGTCGAGCGGTCCTTCTCAGAGATCCGGCGACTCCGCGACGCTGTGTACTACGCCGCCAGCAAAGACCACGGACTCGCTCCGTGCGCGTACTGCAACGCGATCTATGACTTCATCTTGCTACGCTCGACGACGCCCTCCACGGCGATGCAGTGGCTCCAGAAGGAAGAGACCCAGTGCGCCTCGCTCACGACATTTGTCCAGCAGCTCGTGCGGCTCGCTGTGCAAGTCAAGACCACGTCCGATAGCGCGCCCTGCAGCGGTCAGCAGCGCATCCCCGAGCTCATGAGCGTGTTCCTGCAGCTGCTCACGCCGGAGGATGGCACATCCGCCTGAAGCGTTTGTCCCCCCACTGATACCTTGATTGTTATTGCTCCCAAGTAGTATTCCACACCACGCTATTTTATCGCTAATGCTATTGAACCATGACTCCGTGATTCAACGTCTCGTTTTGAACCATTACCATTTCGCAGTTTTCATGGACAGAGTCGGCATTGTATTGATACATTGAGTGCTTTTTCACAGTTTGGATGACATGGAATGCACGCGGCGGCGCCACACAACTCGCGGAAACATCAATCTACTGCGCTTCCACTTCGGTCGCGATGAGCCGGAGCAGTTGCCGGAAGAGCTGCGGGGCGTCGCGGTCGAAGTGCGTGCCGGCGAGGTGGTTCTTGCGCAGCTGGTGGACGTACCACCGTCCGGGCAGTAGCGCATGGCGTTTCTGCGGCTTCTCGTCACCTCCGTAATCCTCTAAATAGAGCTTGTGTGTCGTGAGCAGCGGCCCAGAGGTGAGGGCCGCCACGCCGTTGGACACCACAGTCGAAGCCGTCGAGCCGGCGTCGCTACCGCTCGTGTCCGAGTCGCTTCCAGTAGCCTCAGCTTCCTCTTGCTCGTCTACCTTTTGAAGCTGTATTGGAGCGAGCATCGAAACAAGGTTCACGATGCCATCGTTGTGCTCCCATTCGTCACGTTCAAACCCTAAAGGGCATTCGCAGAAAAAAACTTAGCCGCGGGATAATCCAGAGCCCAGGCTGCCCCGTGTAGTAGAACGTACCGTCAAAAATCTCGTGGAGGAAGCGCACACACCACGTGAGTTGGACACGCAGGAACGTGAGGCAAGGCAAGCTTGCGTAGTCCAAGTCGCGCAGCCTGGCGAGGAGACACAGCGTCGTGGCCATCGCTGCCGCGAAACTGGCGACCGCAATGTCTGATCGCTGGTGCCAGACACCACCACACGCAACACCGACCAGACTCGCGAGGAGCAGCCACAGCGAGAACTCGAGGACGGGGAACTCCGAGTGCGCCGACGTGGCGATGCTGACGAGGAACGGCTTGTCCATCTCAACGAGTCGGCTATTGCGCGCGAGCCGCCGCGCCGGTAGGATATCGTATACGGCGAGATCGTGCGAAGCGAGGATGCGGCACGACGCTGATACGGCCTCACGATACGACGCCACGCACTCCCACTGCGGCATGCGGTAATCGAAGATCTTGCGCAGCAAAGGGAACTGCACGTGGAGCGTCTGCCATAAGCACAGCGACGCGCCGATCGCATGGCCCAGCGTGTACGCGACCATCTTGCCGTCGTGGAGACCGAACAAGTGAGTGAGTGTCGTGCCCGATAGCGGCCCGGCAATCGACACGATGCTCTTGACCCACGTGTGGTCGCTGCCGACGCCAAAGTAGTCTTGACAGATGAGCTGGTAAAGCTCAATCGCAGTCGTCGCGCCGAAGCTGTGGCCGACCAAGTGGACCGGGTTCGCGGCGCTCCAGTTCGGGTGGAGCGCGACATCGTGGGTATATCCAAAGCGCGCGTGGCCGCAGGAGCGCGCGTGGGCCTCACCGTAGTCGACTCGGCCTCCGTAGAGCTGGTAGAAGGCCTCGCAGGCGCGGTCGTGGTCGGACGAGAGCACGCCGACGTCGACAACCACGTAATTGGCGCGCATGTCGTCGAGCGCTTGCAGCGGCCAGTAGGGCGCCCAGCGGTTCCACAGCGGGCGCTTTGTGCCGTAGCCGAAGACGCCGTGGATGAGTACGACGGGATGCTGCGTGCGCGTCATGATTGTGGCTGACGAAGAGATCGCCAAGTGAGCCCCTCGATGGTTAGCCCAGAGATGGTTAGGCCGCGGTGGTCGTCGCTCGTGGATGGTCCGCGGGTGATTCTGAAATGGCTTGAAAAAGTGGAAGCGGCGATGGGCACTGGGGATGCCGGTCCTGTCGAATGCTGCCGAACGACGAACGGGCAGAGCCCGGCGCACGATGATTATGACCAGCCCGGCCGACCGTTCGCTTGACCTGGGCGGACGACCATCACTCTGCGTTGGAGCCATTTTCAATCATCCGACCCGACGACCATGGAACACGACCGTCGTTAGACGCTTCTAAATAAGTACATTTGGTAGAGGAGATGGCTACAGTGAGCTGCCGGAAGATCGTTTGGCGGCCAAGCGAGGGGATTCTACAAAACGAATCTCATGGCAGCCTGTGCGTATGCGCCGCTGTGATGCATGTTCATGCGTGATGCTGACACCGCTGGTCTATCCCAGCATCGCACTCGAGAGCCTTCGCTTTCATTCGTAACGCGGCGTTCCCGTCCACTGGTACGCGGGCATGAAGCTGTGTACTCGGCGAGGGTTCACTTCTCAAACTCCCTCGCGATTAAACTCAGTAGCTGGCGGAACAGTATGGGCGAGCCGTGGTCGAAACTCGTGCCAACCGTGTGGTCGCCCTCGATCTTGAGCACGTGCCACTGCCCGCGCTCGAATCGCGCGTCGCCATGTTTTCCATCATCCTCGGTGCTTTCACTTCGCTCGAGCCCGAGAGAGCCAAGACGGTTGAGCTTGAGCTCCCGCGTCCGGCCTGCGCGCTCTGACGAGTGCTTCGACAAAGCAGCGAAGGTATTCGAGTGCGAGTTTCTCGGTTCCTCGTCCATGCTATTCTTCAAACCGGCTGACCCGAGCCGCTGCGGATAGTCCATCGAGCAGATATTAACGACTCCGTCGTTGTGTTGCCATGTGCCGCGATCAAAACCTGGATTGCATCAAACGCCGCCATGAGATACAGCACTCAGGGGCCCAAAAAGCAGCGGAGACCCACGCACCGTCAAATGCATGGTGAAGCTTCTGGACGCAGCGCCGCATCCGCCACTCCAGCATGGGCATGAAGACTCGCTTGTGAGACCGGAGCCAGGCAGCAAAGGCCACGCACGCGCATGTAGCGGCCACGTCAAGAGCTCCCCACAGGCACCAGCTCAGTCCACTCGAGAGCACGAGCACTGCGATCGCACATGTGATCGCGATCTCCGCAACGGGCGTGCGCGAAGACGACGAGGTCACAACGCTTACCAAGAACGGTTTGTCCATATCCACGAGTCGGCTGTTGCGCTCGAGTCGTCGCGCCGGTAGGATGTCGTACACCGCTAGATCGTGCGACGCGAGCATCCGGCACGACGCCGACAAGGCCTCGAGACACGTTATGAATTCCCACTGCGGCATACGGTAGTCGAAGATCTTGCGCAACACCGGGAGGCGCACGTGGAGTGCCTGCCATAAGCACAGCGACGAGCCAATCGCGTGGCCCAGCGTGAACGCGACCATCTTGCCGTCGTGGAGACCGAAGAAATGCGTGAGGGTTGTACCGGAGAGCGGCCCGGCGATCGACACGATGCTCTTGACCCACGTGTGGTCACTGCCCACGCCAAAGTAGTCCTGGCAGATGAGCTGGTAGAGTTCGATTGCCGTGGTTGCCCCGCAGCTGTGGCCGACCAGGTGGACCGGGTTCGCGGCGCTCCAGTCCGGGTGGAGCGCGACGTCGAACGTGTAGCCGAAGCGCGCGTGGCTGCAGGAGCGCGCGTGGGCCTCGCCGTAGTCGACTCGCCCTCCGTAGAGCTGGTAGAAGGCCTCGCAGGCGCGGTCGTGGTCGGACGTGAGCACGCCGATGTCAACGAGCAGGTAGTTGGCGCCCATATCGTCCAGCGCTCGTTGCGGCCAGTAGGGCGCCCCGCGGTTCCATAGCGGTCGTTTGTTGCCGTAGCCAAAGATGCCGTGGATGAGCACAGCGGGGTGCTGCGTAGCTGCGTTACGCGCCATCACTGTATCTCGAACCGACGGGAAAACACCGAATGACTTGCTCGATGGCTCGTGATGCCGCGCTTGGTTGGGCCAGACGAAACATTTCAACTCAGCATATCAGTTTTATGCTCAAATTCCTCGAATCGGATCAATCAAAGGTGCCAGTCAGGATCAGCTGATGTATCCAGGCGCAGCCATGCACCCATCGTGAGGTCCGTGTGACGCACTTTGGCATCGAGATCAACCAAACATCAATTCACTATCGGCGCTTCATGTTATGGGTGCCACACAAGAATGTATTCTAGAGTACCGACTATAACATGCACCCATGCACCCATGCACCCATGCTGAGTCGACATGGGTACATGGGTACGGATAAGAACCTCACGCCCCTGTACGGGCTGCACGACCAGTGGTCACGACTCGTGACTCACGAGCATGCCCACAAAGATCTCTCGCGTACTTGAAGTAGTAGATTTTTGCCTTTCTTGGATCACGGCGGTGCGTCTGCGTCCCCATCGCGATCAGGGGCGATGACTCGTCTTCAGTGTGGGTCGTGCTACGCAAATGCGTGTAGCCCCGACTCAGTCTCCCTGGAAGCCACGCGCCCGTCAGGATAGATCAGTTTTGCAGGCTCAGGTGAGCGGGGACGTTCCATGACATCGAAGATGTGAGAGCTCCTGTCCTGCCAGACTTATGTGCAAAAGAAAGCAGCTTGTGACATACTACAAGAGGATTGTAAACGGCATTTGAGGGCACTTGGGACTATTCTTGAGAGGTGTACAGACCACCAGCTTGGGCATGATGTAGTTGACTCATCGTGATGAGGTCACTTCTCGAACTCGTTCGCGATCAGACGCAGTAGCTGGCGGAACAGCATGGGCGACTCACGGTCGAAACTTGTACCGGCCTTGTGGTCGCTCGCGACCTTGAGAACGTGCCACTGGCCAGGCTCAAATCGTGTCTTGCCATGGGCGCCGTCGTCACCGACGCGTTCATTTCGCTCGAGCGTAAGAAAGCCGAAGCGGTTGCGCTTGATCGCCCGCGTCGGTGCCGAGAGCGCGAGCTCCGACGAGCTCGTCGACGAGGCAGTGGATGCATCCGAGTCGGAGTCCTGTCGCGCCACATTCGCGCGATTCTTCGAATCGCCCGGCATAATCTGCTGCGGATACGCCATCGAGCAGATATTCACAGCGCCGTCGTTGTGTTCCCAGACACCGTGATCGAAACCTAGATCAAGCGGCTACATTAGATGGGGTACATCCACATAGAAAGAAGAGAAGAACCACTCACCGTCAAAAATCGTGTGAAGCTGTTGCACGCACTGGCGCATCCGCCACTGCAGCACCGGCAGAAAGATCCGCTTGCGCAACCAGAGCCACGCGACAAATCCCACACAGGCGCACGCCACGGCCACCTCGATAGCTTCCAACAGGTACCAGCTCAGTCCACTCGAAAGCGCGAGCACCGCAATCGCAACCGCCAACGTGATCTCCGCAATGGGCACGCGCGACGACGACGAAGTCACCACGCTCACCAAGAATGGCTTGTCCATGTGGCGCAAAGACCGATTGCGCTCGAGCCGCCGTGCTGGCAGGATGTCGTACACGGCGAGATCCGGTGACATCAGAATGCGGTTCCGAGATGACAGGATCTCGGAATACGACGACACGAACTCCCACTGGGGCATACGGTAGTCGAACACGTCCTTCAGCACGGGGAAGTGCGTTTGGAGCCGGAGCCACATGCATAGCGATGCGCCGATCGCGTGGCCGAGCGTGAGCGCGACGAGCTTCGCGTCGTGGAGACCAAAGAAATGCGTGAGCGTCGTGCCCGAGAGCGGTCCGGCGATCGACACGATGCTTTTGACCCACGTGTGGTCGCTGCCGACGCCAAAGTAGTCCTGGCAAAGGAGCTGGTAGAGCTCAATAGCCGTCGTCGCGCCGACGCTGTGTCCCAGCAGATGCACGGGGTTGGTCGCGCTCCAGTTGGGATGTTGCGGCTCATCAAAGGTCTCACCAAAGCGATCATGGCCTAACCACACGACCAGTATCAAAATACCAAGCGACACGTGAGCCGGGGTATACGGGCATCAGTGCGGCGAAACAGATTTGCGTACCGTACTGGCGCGCGTGGGCCTCGCCATAGTCCACACGCCCTCCGTAGAGCTGATAAAAGGCCTCGCAGGCGCGGTCGTGGTCGGACGAGAGCGCGCCGACGTCAACGACCAGGTAGTTGGCGTCCATGTCGTCCAGGGCGCGCTCAGGCCAGTAGCCCGTCCATCGGTTCCAGAACGGACGCTTGCGGCCGTAGCCAAATACACCTGGTGGAGCGCAAAATCGACCGACGGTGGTTAGTGTTTCGATCTACGCGCTTCCCAGGGGGCATACCCGCGCCGTCCGCGTTACCGTGGATGAGCACGACGGGGTGCTCTGTGCGCGTCATCTCGCCGCTCGGGACCTCGCGCGTGCTGTTCCCCCCACAACGCGGGGACTTCTCTTATTCAGAACAACAGCTTGGGACAGGCCCGCGCCGCCCGCCATGGGAGCTCGTTGGCGTTAGCTGGATCCGTGGTTCGAGTCGACAGCCTGACCTGACGATCTTCGAACGGGACCATCACTCTTGACTCATCTGAAGCCAACCGAAGCTTTTCGTTCCATCTTCTTTCAGTATATTTGCCCATCTAGCCCTACCCGCAGTGGACGGCTGGGAGTGGAGGTGTATCCACTCGGTCCGCCGCGATGATGCTCGGCGGTGAGACCAACGTGACGCACGCGAACGCGGCGGAAGACGCGCCTTCTCACAGCCCCCACGCGCCGCCTGCGTCGCCAACGACGAACGCAACGCCACCGAGCGTCGACATGGCGAGGCACACGCGAAAATGGGCGCCGTGCGCGGGCTATTCGCGCCAGGAGATGCGCCGCAAGGCAACCTTCGCTGCGTTCGTGGGCTTTGGGCTCGCCTCGTGGATCATGACCAACGGTGCGTGCGTCGCTCGACCGTCTCTCCGTATCTGTCGTCTGACTCAGGTGTGAGATATGCCCAGCGTCGTACGTGGAGCTCGGCGTGTTCCTGCGCGTGCTGCCGGAGAAGTACGGCATCTTCGCCTACTCGGTGCGATGGGCGTCTTGGTGGCTCGGTGCTCTCCATGGACATGCCCGCTGACGTAGCGGTGTCAATTTGTGCAGATATTTGCGCTGCAGTCCGCCAACATCTACCCGTTCCTGTACATGGTGCTAAACGCCCAGCAGCAGCGCGTGCGCCACAGCACGACGATCTGGTGGCTGCTCGTACTGGGCATCGTGGGCGCGTTGCTCATGAGTCTGCTCTGGCGCCAGACAGCCGTGCTGTTTGGCAAGTCACACAGCGTCGGTGCGTACATGGTCTCCTTCGGCAAGGGAACTTGGGATGGTGCTGACGGTGGATATGTTGTTGCAGCCATGCTGATACTGACGCACGTGGGCGGGCTCGTGAGCGCCACGTCCAGCGTCGTCTTCTACCCGTACGTCGCGACGTTCCCACCGTTGTACACGAGCGCATTATCCACGGGCGAAGGCCTCAGCGGCTCGATCGCGGCGCTTATCGGCATCATCCAACGACCGTACGACGACGCGTCCATGCGGTTCTCGGTCGAGGTCTTTTACGTGCTCTGCGGTGCGGCTCGCATGGAACACAGTAACTCCTTGAGCACAATAGCTGACGCTTTGATCTACTCGTGTAGCGTTGATCATGGCGATCTCTTTGCTAAGCTTCGGTTTTCTCGAGCGGCATCCGTGGTCTCACAAAGTGCAGGCTGGCGCGATTACCTCAATCGGTGACATCGAGCTTCAGCACCACTCGCGGCGAGATCCAAACGGCGAGGAGTCGCCCCTGAGAGCTCCTCAGCACGTCGCGTACCAGAGCAACGCAACAGTCGCACCGCACGAGCCGTCGCTGCGTGCGCTGCTCTCGCCCGTGTGGCCCTTTCTGTTCTGCCAGCTCGTGCTCGCAGCCTTCTCGTTCGGCGTGCTGCCGTCCGTCATGCCCTACGTATACAAGAAGTATGCGGTACGTGAGACGACTTGCTCCTGCATCACTGACAAAATTCTCAACATATCTGTTTGATCTGTTGCCTTTGAGCGCAGCCCGCCAACAACCGCGAGGCCGAGACGTCCCGGTACCAGACGATCGCGAGTGTGGCGTCGCTCATCCTGGACCCGGTGGCGCGGCTGCTCACCAGGTGCGTGTCGTCGTCTATGTCTCGAAGCCAAAGGTGCACCAATGTGGAAGCGTGCTCTGACTGTGAATGTCCTCCATTGCCTCTTGTCTGCTTCAATAGCTGGATCCGCGTCTATCGCGTGCGCGAGTTCACCGCCGCGCTGGTCGTCGTTGCCGTACGTGGTACTCCTACTGCGCTTTCCTGCGTGTCCTACGTACTGAGTTGGAGCTGGTGACGATCGCGACAGACCACGCTGCTCGTGTTCTCGCTCCACGCGGACCCGCTCGCATCTACGACCCGACATGGCTACATCTTGCGTACGTCCCTAACCATCCCGCGCCGCCCGACCGCGTCTAACCGCCAACCATGACAATAGCGCTGGTGGCCCACGTGTCTTTCCTGGTCGTCTACGCGTACACACAGACGATGATCTACCTCACGCTCCAGCGGAGCACCGGTGCGTACGGCCGCGCGTCGAAAACCCACCAACAGCGGCCTAAAACTAACCAACTGCCCCACGAAAATGCACGCAGCCACGGGCGGCGCCGCCACCGCCGCCGCCGCGCACCGCGTGTACCAGTGGAGCGGCTTCTGCACGCAGATCGGCGCGTTCCTCGGCACCGCCGCCATTTTCCCGCTCGTGTTCTTCCGCGAGGACCTGTTCCTCCTCCAGCACGCCAATTAGTCGTGCTGTCGGTAGTAGGCGGATTTTTGGGTGTTGAAGTTGGTCGTCATCAGGCGCGCACTTGCCAAAACCGCACCTGGAACAGAAAATACTGCATAACCGACACCCGTTCTCCGCTTTCGTGAACAAGTGGATTGCGGAAGCGACTCCGGCGCAATCCAGGTTTTTTCTTGGTTGGTTTTTTTTGTTCTCCCCTCGTGCAACTCGTTTCTCCTCTTCATTTCGGATTTTGGTTCTCCCAACGACTGTTCCCAACCCTACTGTACCACGACCATGACGACGACGCTCGCGGCGAGTCCGCGCTACGCCAAGTTCTTCCGCATGCTCCGCGCGGGGCTGCCCGAGGGCGCCGTGCGGCAGCTCCTGCGCGTCCAGGGGCTGGACGAGCGCGCGCTCGCGCTGGGCCCGGACGCGCTCGAGCGAGAGCTCGTTCCGCAGGCCCCAGCGCCGCCCACGGGCCCGGCGGTGGACGCGCGCGTGTTCGAGAAGAGCCTGCGCATGCTGCTGGTCGGTGTGCCGCAGGGCGCCGTGGAGGCGGCGCTGCGCGCGCGCACGCTGGACGACGCGCGCGCATACGAGCAGACGCTGGGCAAGCTCCGCGCCGCGCTCGCGCGCCGCCACCAGCCGGTGCGCGTGCCCTCGGTCGCGCCCAGTGATGCCGACGGTATCAACGACGAGGCCAAGCAAGACGCACAGGACGCGGCCACGGCCACGACCGCGATGACGATGACCCGCGTGGGGGTGCCCGAGGGCGCGGTGCGCCAGCGGATCGAACGTCTCGAACAGCAGCGCCGCCGCGAGACAGCCTCGCCCTGGGAGAATCTATTCGCCTCGGTGATGACGGCGACGGAGCATCCACGCGACACGTCCACGCCATTGGCGGAGCACGCGCCGCTACGCCGCTTCTTCGATATGCTGCGCGCCGGCATCTCTGTTGATGCCGTTGAGCACGCGCTGGCCGCGGCGGGGCTGCCGCGCGAGCTGGTCCACTGGGACCCGGCGCTACCGGTCGGCGTGCTCACCGACGGAAGCACCGCGTAGCTGGACGGACCACAGCACGAGAGAAAGTGAGAGGAAGCGAGAGGTAGAGAGAGACCACTGGTTCAGTGCGTGTCTGCCTGTTGCCCACTCTCCCCCTTTGAGAGAAACAGTTGAGCAAGGAGAATCAGAATGAAAAACTCGTATAGTTTTCCATCCACTTGATGCTACATTTTGACCGTTTGGTGTCTTTTGTCTGCCCGCTTTTCTGGCGGCCGTGTCCACTCGACGGCTTCTTCGATCTCGTCGGTCGGGCGCCAGACGTCGAGCACGCACAGGTACAGGTGCAGCGCCGCGGCGATGACGCACGCGAGCGCACCGGCAATGGGGCCGATGCCGTAGTAGAGCTGCAGGCGCTCGAGCAGCGCCATGCGGGGCCGCGCCATGACTTTGGCGTACACGCGCTCGGTGCGGCGCGCGACGACCTCCCAGTTGTACATGCGCGCGACGCGGTCGTGGAACTGCTGCCGGTCCACGCCGCGCTCGACGATCGGCAGCGCGTCCAGCACAGCCTGCGCGAGCGCCTCGGGCGTCGTCTCCTCGGCAAACTTGATCATGTCGGGCGGCAGCACCTCGGGCACTCCGCCGACGCGCGTGCTCACGACAAACAGTCCACAGGCCGCGGCCTCGAGGATCGCGATGCAGAACGACTCGGTGAGCGAGCTGTTGAGAAAGATGTGGCCCTCGCACAGCACGTTGCGCACGTTTGCGTGCGGCACGGCGCCGTAGAGGTGCACGCGGTCGTGGAGCCGGTGCTTCTCGCGCATCTCCTCGAGCAGCAGGCGCTTCGGCCCGTCGCCGCCCACGATAAAGTGGACGTGCGGGCTCGCGGCGCACACGATCTGGATGGCCTTGCCCACGAGGTCGATGCCCTTGCGGTACACGAGCCGCGAGATTATCACGACGTTGATGCGCTTGCCGTGTGGCGGTGGCGCTGTGGGCGTGGTATCGGTGTCGGGCGGGGTGAACTTGGACGCGTCGACCGCGTTCGGGATGGTGGAGACGAGGTCCGGGCTGATGGAGGCGCGCAGCACGAGGTTCTCCTTGCACGTGTGCGAGACGCAGATCGCGTGGTCAATGGTGGAGAGCGAGAACTTCATGACCTTGTTGAGGTGCACGCTCGCGGCGTCGGCGAACCCAAAGAGCGAGTGGTCCGTGTACACGGTCTTGAGTGGTCGCGCGAGCATGGTCTTGGCCTGCACGAGGCACTCGTGCATGAACGTCGAGGTAGCCTGGTGGCCGTGGACAATGTCGATCTGCTCGCGCACGAGGATCGAGCGCAGCAGCGCGAAGTTCGCCACGAACGTCGGGTACGTCACATTGTCCACGAGCGGCGCGACCGGGAGATAGTACACCTTGAGCCCGTTGGTCATCCAGCGCACGCCGGCGCGCTGCCGCGGCGGCGGCCGCGAGAGCCCGCGCGTGGGCGGCAGGTGCGGCGACTCTTCGATCGCATGCGTGAGGATGATGACCTTGTGGCCCAGGCGCAGCAGGCACTGCGCGAGGGACCAAATGTGCATCTCCACGCCGCCCAGCCGCGGGTAGAAGAAGTCGCAGCACATCGCGATGCGGTAGCGCGGCGCCGCGCCATCCTGAGCGTCCTGTGCGGAGGATTCCAGCGCCGCAGAGGTGCCGACGGGCTCGTCCGGCGCCTGTGTAGACTTGGACCGCGTCCCTGGATCTGTCATATTCGATCCGATTGGTGCTTGTGAAGGGGGGGGAGAAAGGAGAACCTTGATATGGAGCTAGATACTACTTTAAAGAGTACCTAGATCCATATCAAGGTTTAAAGTTCCTCTTGAGGCGCTTCTGATTGGGTGCGGATTGCAGATGTGACCTTGGAATTTCCAACCTGGACCAGCAGAGGATCATTTGTTTGGAGCTCTTCGTCACACGTCACAGACGATGTGACACCAAAGGACACAGAACAACCAAACGCGATCGTTTCGCGCCCCCACGGGCCGTGAGCAGCATGCCTGTGCAAGAGCAGCGCCGCCTCAGATTCTCCTGCCAGAGGCGCTGTTGCTGGGATTAGCATCCGCCGCCATAATCACCGCCGCCCGCACCCACACCCAGTGGGTGACCCACCCCACGCATTGAGGTTGCGGCGTCCTCCCGATCCTTCAACACGACGTTGCGCGCCCATGACGACGCCTGAACTTGTGAGCCCTCTACAGCAGTCGCGCGTCGGCCGCGACACGCAGCGCTACGACGGCGAGCACCGGTTGCTCGCGTGCGCTGTGGTGGTGCGTGCGCGCGCGGAAGGCGCCGCTGACCGCGAGGTGCTGCTGATCTCGAGTTCCAAGCACCCGGACGCGTGGATCCTGCCCAAGGGCGGGTGGGAGAGCGACGAGACGCTCGAGCAGTGCGCGCTGCGCGAAGCCGAGGAAGAGGCCGGCGTCGCGAGCGAGATCGTGCGCACACTGGGCGCGCCGCTCGACTTCCGCACGGCGAAGGGCCGGGCCTGTCGGCTCTTTGGTTTTGAGCTCGCGTGCGTGCGGCAGTACGATCAGTGGGCCGAGCGGGACCGGCGTCGCGAATGGGTGCGTTATCTCTACGGAGCCCATCTTTACGGGTTTCTTGTCCATGGTGCTTCTAACGCTGGTTACGTCGTTCGAACATCGCAGGTGACGCTGGCGGAGGCGCGAGCGAGGCTGGCGTACCGACCGGAGCTGGTCGCGATGCTCTCGCGCGCAGAGGACCCCACCGAGAGGGAAGCGACGCTGGCATCCCACGGCGCCGGGGATGTAGAGTAGCCGTAACACACTGCCGAGTGCAACAGGATCGCGTGCCACAGTATCATAGAGCAGGGATTCGCGTTGATGGTCTGATCGTCGCGTGACTCATGGCTTGGGCCGGGACCGCGGCATCCCGTACTGGTAGTAATCCAGGACCTGAGGGGGGGGGGGGGGGGGGGATCTGCCATGTCCGTTGTTGCGTTTCCTCGTGTGGAACGACCGCGTGTGTGCTTGTGGCATAGGTGGACCTGTTGGTGGGTGGAGTCGCAGCGTCCATCGCACAGGTATAGTACAGACCCGAGGCCAAACACGATGGACCCGGTCTGTGGTCATTGACGTGTGTAAGACAGACCGCACAGCCTCAACCAGCGTGACCTAGAACCTACACGTGGGACAACACGACAACGCTCATGTCACTACGGCACTCTGTGTGTAGCCGACTGCGGGAGTGATCCATCTTGTGCACCGCTGCGGCACGCAGTTGTTCTGCACTCCCCTATCTATCTACCTCTCGAGCGACACGCCACCCTCTGTACCAGCGATGTCGCACGCAGTGGACCAGAGGACACACACAGAAGGGAGAGGAGGGAGCCCCATGGAGCGCCTCGAGCGGCATCATTGTGAGTCCAGCAGCGCCGCCAGGATCACTCGCCCGAGCGATGGCGCGGCCGCTGGGTTCTGTCTAGATTGGGATTGTCCCATGTTTCGAGTCAGCACCAGTGTGGGCGATGAGTCAGAACACGCTGTCATTCCGTCGATTCTATCAGAACTAGGTAGCTTAAATGTCTTTTCACAGAACAGGGTAGAAAGTGGGTGGTCGGCTCCTGTTCCGTTTTTTGTGCTCGCTCCGCGACCACGCCAACGAAAATGGATCTCGCAGAGACGATGCGCGCCATATGGTTTGGCCGCAACATGGAGAGGGGCAAAGATGACCATCACTCTCCCCCTCGCGGGGTGGGAGCGCGAAGAGATCCAATGGATCTCTCCCTCCCGCAGTGAAATTTATCTCACATGCATCCGTGGGTGGCTGGCGACTGTGTGGTAGATTCTCGGGTGGAGCCTTTCGGCGCCATGTTGGAATCCTCATCGTCTGCATTGCAGTCGCCACATGATGCCCAACGCATGCGTATGGGTGCCGTATGGGACTTGGGTGGAGAAGCCACGTAGCGGAGGATTCACCACGGTGAGTCTGCGCATGAGGACTATCGAGCGTCGGAAATAACGGTGTGCTTGGGAACCATGTGCACGGGCACAAACCATGGAAAGATACAATCCACACTGTAGGTGCGCAGTACGTAGACTTGGATGTGCCCCGAAAGGAAGAGGCTGGACAGTCTCCTGCTGGGTTCTCCACACTTTGTCGTCCGCACGCCCCTTGCAGTGCCGCAACAGGATTCACACGCGAGCGTCGGGTGGACTAGAGCGCGTCTACAGTATAATACCGGGTACGTAGTACTATTCTCGTTTACCGCCCACGCGTTGAACTTCCAGATTTAGAAGCACGGAAGAAAATCGGCGGCATTTTGTGAGACTTGGAGGGCTTGCTGTCACGGATGCTTGGATTCACAAGCTTCCAAGAAACCGAGAAGAACTCGGCTCGAGATGGAGCTCACCGAGTCCGGGAGGAGTCATGATGGTCGTAACGGGCGACGCCCAATGTAGAAGCCCTAACCACAATATGCTCTGAACTCACAGCCACTGTACGGTTCAATGAGTAGAGATCACTTCCATTTGGACGTCAATAACGACTCGCGGTCGACATCATGACCCGTTCTACAGTGCATACCTTGCGGAGGGATCTCGGATACAGACGCGTTGTGGATGTCGTTTTGGAGAAATCAGTAGCTGCTCGTGTTGGCTACAGAGAAAATCGAAGCGGTGTAATGCCCCCTGCCTCGTGGGCCAAACAGAGGTCCTGACCACGGCCCCTTTCGGACCTTCTCGCGTGAACTGTGTTCTCGCTGCGATGCTAATAGCCAGCGCGCTTCTCCGCGAGATGGGGGTAGGGCAGTGGTAAAGGACGCGATGTCTCGTCGTGCGGTTGTGCCGCCGCATGAGTTCACACGCGCAGCCACGAGCTACAACGCGACGACAGCCGCTGCTTCGCTTGCCTTCTCCCGTGAGAATGGTTCTGGCTTGACTCTGCCAGTGACTGGCTGGATCCCTATCCCTTCCCAGATGGGAATGGACTTTCAGAATGCCCGTCACTTCTCTGCGGTATGGTGCTGCGGCCGCGACGTGACAACCGGCCAGGGGCCGGCAGAACAAGCACGCATGCTGGCTGCGGGCAGGACAAGGATTGGGGGAAACACGAGTGTTTGGTCTCTATCGCCCGCCCTCCTCTAACCATCAACCTCCCTCCCTCCGCCGAGCGGAGCGCCGCCGTCTCGACCCCGCATTTACTGAAACGACCTGCAGAGCACATCCGCCACAGCGAGCACTGCGCTCCGTTCTCCCCCCCCTCGGAACCTTTTCGCTTCCGCCACAAAAGCGTCGCTCCCCTCCCCAGAGGCCGACTGCTCCCCCCCCCCACACACAGAACAAAAAGCGAGAAAAAAAGGATCTCCCCTCCCCTCCCGCGACCACCATGCGCCCGCGTACCAAGAGCA
>JAMFLL010000682.1:0-28682 GCA_027475725.1 Pythium rhizo-oryzae | reverse complement strand
GCAGCAGGTGTTCAACCGCGTGGGCCTCGGCTCGCTCAGCGTCTCGATCAGCCACTCGGGCGACTACGCCGTCGCGCAGGCCGTCGCGAGCTTCACCGCCTGAGCTCGCGGTGCACGCCCTCTACTAGAAGCTACATCTAGGGATCGATAGTCGTATAAATTTTATGTCACCCAACTCCATTATGTCATTCATCCTCCACTACCATTTCCACAGACCATACCCCGTTCGAGTGACTTCCCGCCCCCCGCCTTGATCCTCCGTTTCGGTTGCCCCGCTTCTTCAATTCCTCCCTCTCGCACGGACTGTGGAAATAGTGACACCACCATGGACTCGCTGCGCGCGCTGTCGCTCCAAGAGAAGCTCGCGGCGTTCTACTGCTCGTACGTGCGCGAGGAGCCCGTGGACGCCGAGGTGGACGCCGAGGCCGCGCGCGCGTGGGACAAGATCACGGTCTCGCGCCGCAAGTGCCGCGAGCGCGTGGCCACGCTGCTCCAGCAGATCGAGAACGTGTCGGCCGCGCGCGTGCGCCACCTGGACAGCGCGTTCAAGGCCAAGCGCGAGCTGCTGCTGCTGGCCGAAGGCTCGATCGGCGGCGCTGCGTCGTCATCTTCCGGATCGTCGGCGCGCCGCGGGAGCACGGCGACCGTGCTCCAGCAGCTCGAGGCCGCGAAAGTGAACAACGAGCTGCTCCAGGAGTGCGGCGCGCTCACGGTGTTCGCGGGCCACTTCCAGCGGTCGATCCACGCGTTCCGGTCGCTCAACTTCCAGCATTTGGACGTGGAGCAGCTCGAGGCCATGATCCGCGACTTCCAGCAGGACATGGTGCTCATGTACATGCTGATCCTCTTCAACGCGAACCGCCAGCACGCCGTGTTCGACCGCCAGCTCTACGCGATCGGCGTGTCGGACCCGTCGTACGCGCTGGTCGCGATCGTCGACTGCCTCGTGCAGCTCAACGTGCTGCCCGGGTTCCCCATCAAGCGGCTGCTCATGCTGTTCTACGAGTGGTTCTCGGCCGTACTGGGCGACGCCGCGACGCTCGACAAGCTCAAGGTGCTCCGCAAGATGCGCCACCCGGACACGGACCCCAAGTGGATGGCGGCAGAGGCCAAGGGGCTCCACCTCTGTAAGAGCTCCAAGACGTACACGGACCGCGCCGTGCTGGACCCGCAGGACCCGTACTTTCTCCAGAAGAAACGGCTCGCGAAGACGCGGAAGCAGATCCACGAAAAGTACCTCCACCGACCGCACCACGAGATGAAGAGCCAAGTCTCAAGCGAGAAGGAGCTCGCGTCCGCCTCGCTGGACACGCTCGACGACGAGTGGGAATCGCGTTGCGAAGAGATCTATCGCCTGTTTCTCTCGCGCATGCACGACTTGACCTCCTTCCTCTCCAACCTCATCATCCTTTCGTGCGGAACGGCCCTGAACGCGCGTGACAAGAAGACTTTCTACTCGCGCCGCCCTTCAGCCGTCGAGCAGATGACGTATGGCATCAACGACTTAAACGATGGCCAGGAGGGTCACGGCGATACCCAGTACTGGAAGTGGATCCTGCGAGAGAAACTCATCGTGCTCGACGTTTCGACGTTGCTGATCCTGCTTATTTTCAAGCAGTTCCGTTGCAGCCACGTTTGTAAGGGCGAGTATGCCATGCACTTCTTTCTCGACGCGAACCTCATGGGCACGCTGACCAAGTTCATGAACAAGGACCTCGCGACGTATCTGCAGGTCACGCGTCAGGACGACGAGGTGAAAACGGGGTTTCATGCGCTGGAGCACGAGCTGCGCAAGCACACCATCCGAAGCGACGACAAACAGAACGAATTCGCGGTCCAGTCGACGAGAACAGTGACGAGTATTCTGCGTATCCTTCAGAAGATGACCAAGCGGAGACCCAATGTCATCAAGAACGCGCTGTGCCGCTCATCTTCAATCGTGTGGCTCAAGGTTGGGGATTCAGCTGTCTCCCTACGATGGAGAACCATATCCGAAGACTCACACCGTGTTTTGTTTGTAGCGTGTGGTGTCGCTGAATGTGGCAACTCCGCGCCTCTATGGTCTCAAGCTCGTAAAATCTCAAGCCAAATACCTCGGTCCACAGGTGCGTAGCATCGCTGTCTGAACTGATCGCTTCCTCGCTGAGCGAGCTCACGTCTGTGTTTTTGTTACAGTGGGTGCGCAAGTACACGTGCTTCAACTTGCTCACGGACGTGTATTTGTACGTCCGTCCCGAACTGAACGACGACTGGCTCGAATACGAAGAAGAGGACCTTTCCAAGCCGCCATCGCAAGACTCTGTGGAGCGTCTGTTGTTTGGTGAGATGCAAGCCTACCACCACAAGTATTACTGGGAAGTGATCAGCGCCAAGCCGCTCGCTCCTGGCCTGTCGCTGGTTGTTGAGACCCACAAAGAACTCGCGCAGCACACATTCGACGTCGAGGGTGGTCGACTTGCGAAGTTCTTCAATGACCTCAAGCTTGAGCCCGTGCAGTTTTGTCAACAGTATGAGAAGTGGCTCGACCAGGAGGGCCTCAAAACCGATCAGTCGGCATTTTCCGCTCCATTGCCGCTATCGTTTGCGTAGTCAAGGAACGCTTCGAAGTGCCATCAAAGTGTTTGGGCTCAGCCGAATGTGGCTGTTGATCTACTGTATTGGTTTGCTGTCTATCGCTGTTCTTTCTTCTTTCTTTGCGACTCTGTCTATCCTCTCATGGTACATATCGATTACTTTTTCTGAGCGCTTTGTCTCTGAATGACAACGCATTTTCACATACATGACATCGAGCAGCCGGGCTGGGAGGATAGCCGCCAGCAGCTTCAGTTCTTGTGGACGGTTTGCTGGGCAGAAGCGATGTGGTAGATCAGCATCATCGTAGAATACTTCGCTCGACGAAAGCTGTCAAACTGGTAGTGTCGCTCCTCACAGTTCTTGAGCAAGTCGCCACGATAATCCACAAACGGGCAGCTGACTGCCTCGTCCTCCCCTTCGCATGATTCCACGAATGCTGGGGGGTCGATCCGCATTATGTCCTCTCCATCGGCAGGCTTGCAGGCATCACACACGAAAGCTTGGGAGTCAGCGACGCTCCAGCACGCTGAGTTGATCACAAGCTCGTTGCATGTCGAACACTTGGGCTGAAGCGCAATCACAAACAGTGACTCACGAGAGAGCCGCACAGATTCGATGAGCTTCTTGCGAAACCTCTCGCCACGCAGGCTTTCTGCGTATGCTTCCTTGGAAAGCTTTCCTCTCTTTGGTGGGTTCGCGTGAAGACGTTCGACCTCAGCAGACCAATAATCGCCGTCAAAGTATGGTGGAAGTTGCTGGCCAAGATTGACCTCGAGGTTCTCGAAGTCCGTCTTGTAGAGATCTTCGCACGAAAACGCAACA
This sequence comes from Pythium rhizo-oryzae, assembly GCA_027475725.1. Taxonomy (NCBI): domain Eukaryota; phylum Oomycota; class Peronosporomycetes; order Pythiales; family Pythiaceae; genus Pythium; species Pythium rhizo-oryzae. The sequence continues at coordinate 25,286 of JAMFLL010000682.1, read as the reverse complement.
CCAGCCTTCTTGGCCTTCTCCACCATTGCTAGGTACCACTGGAGTAGACGATCCTTCCCTGGGTTCTTCTGAAAGGATGGATGGCACCAGTAGATAAAATCACCTCCTCTGGTCGTCGGACAAGCCCAAATGTGCGCGTATTCAAAGCGTTTGGCCTTGCAGAAAGCCAAGTAGGAGATGAGAATCTCGTGGAAGAGCTTCGTGCGAATGTGACGCGGTCGCATGTACACGAGACTGTCGATGTATGCGATGTACGTGCGGTTGCGATTGGCGATGACGGTTGCTTCGCCATCGTACTCTTGAACATACCTATGCAACAAACCCCACGAGGTGATTAGTATCGATCACATCCAAGTGACATCTTGTGTCATATGAAACGTACATGGAGAAAATGCAGACTTCAACACCATCGATCTTCTGGAAAACGAAGATGCCCTTCGACGTGTACTCTATCGTCTCAGGATACTAAAGTCACAAGCACGAGCGTTAGATTAATATCCTTGCAACGAGCGACCATGCCTTTCAAACTCACCTTCAGATTCGACGACTGGAAATGTTCGCGAACAATTGGGCTGATAGTTCCGTGAGACTTGATGCACGACGCGACCTTGATAACAATCGAGCCAGCAACTTCACTCTCGCCAGCGTCAGTCAAGAACTGGCGCACCCACTTCTGCATGAATGTTGACAGCGGAGACGAGAGCAACTGGGAGCTTGTTCGACAAGCAGCCGTGGGTCCGTCGACACTCAATCCAAAAGCTTCAATGTCTTCGGCACGAAGATAGTCGAGCACCTTTTGTTGAGCATCACCACCAAAGCCAAGCACACGCGTGAAATCCTTCACTACAGGCTTTCGCTTCACAATCGGGCTGTGCGATCCGACAGTCGCCATGAGGTCGCGGTGGAGCTTGACCGGGAACTCGTCCACTGATGTTTCACTTGGAAGTGCGTCGAGCTGATCCCAAGACGAATGGTCCTGCTCGAGGGTTTGCAGGCGGCACAACGGACACGTGTACGGAACATCCTCGTCGTCTTCGGCATTCTCACACGCGTTGAACAATGCGCACACCTGATGTACCCACCCGTCACAAGAGTCGCACTGGACCCATGGCTCCGTCAGCTCGTCCACAAACTTGGCCTTGACTAGCTCATTCTTCGACAACTTGATTTCATCTCCAGTGTGACTAGCAATCTGCAGTGGGATCACCTTGGGCAGCGTCGTGTAGCACTTCGCACACCAATAGTTGAGTCCATCTTGCGTCTTGTAGTACACAGAGTGGCGTTTGATGCGTTGCTTGCACGGTCCCGAGCACATCACCAACGGCGGCTCGAAGTTGATGCACTTCTCGTCGCAGATGCCGCACACGTTGGCAAGGCACGACGGGCACGAGTGATCCTCTCGGCGCTTGTCCTGGATAGACTTCTTGCTCTGGTAGCGAGCGTACTCGACGTCGAACTCCTTGCCCAGCAGCTCGGCACACTCGTGGACGACATGGCCGGGCGGGTTGAAGAGGCACGCGTTGCTGAACACGAGCTTGATGTCGGCCACGCAGTCCTCGACCGACTCGTACTCCAGATTGAGGCACTTGGTCTTGACGAGCGTGAGGTCCATCGGCGTCTTCACGATCTCGAAGTAGTGCGGGATGTTCCACTCCACGGGGTCGACGCGCACGTTGAAGAGGCCGTGGTTGTACTTGTGGAACATGAGGCGCGTCACGATCGCGATCATGGGGCGCAGAAACACTTCGCGGCGCACGTCGCGCAGGTGCTGCCGGATCTGGGCGGCGTCAGCCACGTCCAGCGGCGACAGCACGCGCGTGCGGGGCGTCGCGGGCGCTGTGGCCGCGTCCGCAACCGTCGAGCCCAGCGGCGGACGCCGCAAAAGCGGGGTGTCAGTGTTCTTCTCGTCCTCCGCGACGTGGTCGGTGCGCCGCAGCTTCTTATCACACGGGCGCTCCAACAGCGCGCTGTGGTCGTCGTCCCCGAGCATCGCGCCCGCCGCGGACCGCTTGAGGCCTTGCGCGGCGTTGGGCGTCCGCTCGTGCGGCAGCAGCACGTCCAGCGGGTCGTCCATCGGCTCCACGGGCATGGGCTTGCGCACTTGGGTCCGCGCCTTCGCTTCTGTTTCTACTTCACCGCCGAGTGCCTTGGCGTCCGCGGCCGCCACCGACGAGACCGCATGGAGATCCCCTTGGATCGCGCGGGCGCCATATCCATCACCTTCGGGCGCGGGGCATTCGGGTGCGTGGTCCAAACCCACCATGGCGGGGGAAAGCGACAGAGTGAATGTTTTAACTGGGTGTTTGTATGGTCGGTTTCCCCCCCCCCTCCACGTTCCAAACCCGTTTGCTGTGGTGTGGGGGCAAACTTTTGTGTCGTTGGCTCGCGCGGATTTTCCGCCTTGGTTTTTCCGCCGGCCCCGCCCGACGCTGCTGGTTCTCTCGTCCGTCTGTGCTCGCTTGTGTGGCTGGGCGGCAACAATTTTCGAAAATTCTCGACTGGGAGGGGGCGGGGGGTTTTGCGTGGTTTTGGGGTTTTGTTGGGCTTTTGGCCCGAGAGTGCTGGTCCGTTTTGGGCGCGAACGGCCGTTTCGCACTCTCTCTCTTGGAAAGAAAGATCACGAATAAAAGGGGATGGGCACCTGCTCGACACACAGCGCGGACCGTCTTTTCGCGCGCGGACCCAGATCTGTGGGCCGCAGTGTGGCGGGTTTGATTGATGCCCGACCCGTCTTTCTGAACCCGTGGGTTCAAAGACGAACCCGACTTGCTTTTGGCCAATCCGGTGCGAAGAGGGATGTAGCCATCGCTGTTGCCGTGAGCATCCCACAACAACACGGAACTGGAGCGCCATGCGTAGCCGCCACTACTAGGCGTCCCTACTGGTGCTGGACGAGAGGCGGCGTCAAAATCGGCTGACATGTAGTGCAGGGGTGTTCCCCGCGCCACGAAATCTCGCCAATGCTCGGCGCTAGCGTACCCGGATATGTTCTCGCTGAGCTAGTCGTGTTCTGTTTACTACCGACCGCCGCTGCAGTGTACTTGTGTAGCGGCTACACAAGTGTACTTGACGAACACGAGTGCACACGTGCGCGTGTTGTTGTGGAGCCCTCGAGCTTTTCATGTGTCGGCTCCTAGTCCAAACTCTCACAAACGGCTGCGTTGTATGCGAACGTCACAGCTAATGAGGGCGCGTCCCAACGAGTCACGCGGTGAACGAAGACTGTAACGCGGCCTCGGTCATGAGCTCCATCTAGCCGGTCACACTTGGAGACGTTGTCAGATGAGATCATGACCCTCGTCATCAAACGCAGTTCCTCCCACGGCTCACACCCGTCGTTGAGGTACAAATCTACAATTTATTGTACCCAACTTCATGCAATTTATTGTGGTTGTGGAAGGGACTCCTGCAAAACAAGGGACAGAAAATCCCTCGTTGGGATCTGGCCGAGGAAGCAGCAATGTGGGTTGCACTTCATTTTCGTCACCAAGCTGGAGACAGAAAGCGGAGAGAGGGAAACCTAGCGCGCGCCGGCGGCTCTGGACACCGACACAGCGAGAACCAGGCGACGGTGGTAACACCAACAGCAAGAGACGGTCGTCGCGCACGTGGCGATACCCATCGTCTCGCGCGATGGCGGATGATCGAGTGTATTTTGGCGATGACTTCGGTCAGAAAATCGACCTGACCGTGCGCATCCGCGAGATATTGCGAAATTACCCAGGTTTGTCGATGCTGCTCGTGCTATATGAGGCGCATTCACTGTGTCTAACGTCTTGTGCGTGTGTGCGTTCTAGAGGGCACCTCTATCTTCAAGGAAATGGTTCAGAATGCGGATGATGCCGAAGCCACGGAAATCGCGTTCTGTCTCGACCTACGCCAACATTCATCGGAGGGCCTTGCGTACGAGAAGATGGGGAAGTTCCAAGGTGGGATCTCGATGGGCGCTTTTGTTTGGCTTGATGTTTTGAATCGCCAAAGCTGAGCGATACGTCTGCTGGCTGCCACAGGGCCGTCGCTTGCTGTGTACAACAACGCAACCTTCACCGACGCGGATTTTCAGTCCATTCAGGTGAGAAAAGGATGTGTTGAGAAGCTCTTGAGTCATAAGCTGACGCGTTGGTCTTTGTGCCCATCCAGCGAATCGGCGACTCGCTCAAGAAAGATGGCTCAAAGGGATGGAAGACTGGACGCTTCGGTGTCGGATTCAACTCAGGTGCGATCGCAGTGTTTGCCTCCTCTACTGCAGGTAGCTTGACGTATGACATTTCTTTGAATTAGTGTACCACCTCACGGATCTCCCGGCGTTTGTCAGTGGGTCCCACTTGGTCTTTTTCGACCCGCAGGTACAACCGTCTGCTGTACTCACTGCAGGCAAACGCGATCAACACTAACGTCCACTATCCCCAGGCGTGCCACCTTCCGAACGTGAATCCGAGCAACCCGGGCAAGATCATTGACTTTGTCACCCATCCACAGCTTGTTCGTGATTATCCGAATCAAGTTGAACCGTTTCGGCTCTTCGGCTGCGACTTCAGTGGCCCATTCAATGTACGTGGGATATTAACGATATGATCTTCCGACGCACTCTCACATCTGTTCCTCTGCTCCCGCGTGTTGCCCAGGGCACAGTGTTTCGTCTCGCTTTGCGATCCAAAGAGCAAGCGAGCACCAGCAGAATATCTTCACGAGAGCAGACTCCCGATCACATGCTTGAGATGTTGGAAGAATTCGCGGAGTCAGCCGATCTGGTCTTGCTGTTCCTTCGCAACGTGACCAACATCAAGATTTTGAAGTGGAATGAAGGCAGTGAACAGCCGGACCTTTTGCACGAAGCGTCAATCGCAAATATGAGTGATCAAACCAGAGCCAAACGGAGCCTCGCGTCCTCCATGGTCGTCTCAAATACTACCAGTCATCGTCAGTTTGATAGCAATGGTATGTGTAAGGATCCTTCGATGAGACTGCGAGGGGAAATTGACGTGTTAATCTGTTTAAACTAGGACACGTCTGCGACTACCAGATAGATGTTGCGGTCTTCAAAGCAGATTGCGCGAGCAAGCTTGTGAGGTTTTTCGTCTTCAACCAACTAGGCGGAGGAGAGTGCTCTGAAATGGCGAACGACCCTGCAAATGCCGCCCAACGCCTAGTGCCATGGGGAGGCGTCGCGTTGCGCTTACCATCTGACAGCATGCCGTATGCTGCTGAGCAAGGACTTGCTTTCTGTTTCTTGCCGCTTCCGACGCATACGTATTTACCCATTCACGTACGAATACGTTTTTGCATCTTGCTGCGACACGATACTGACGATACGTTCACTGTACCTCCCATAGGTCAATGGATACTTCGAACTCTCATCAAACAGACGTGATATTTGGTTTGGTGAAGGACTGAGCGGTGAAGGTCTTCTTCGTGCGAATTGGAACAAGGCTCTCTTGGAAGACGTGATCGCACCATGTTATGCGCGAGCGCTGTTGCGGATGACTGACCGAAGTTTCATGGAACCACAAGAGCACGCAAAGCTGTTCCCTCGAGAGGTTCCTCCTGAACCATGGGATGCGCTATCTCAGAGTGTTCTGAAAATTGTTCGAGGACAACCGTGCCTTTTCAGCGAGGCGAGACGCGGTGTCTGGGTAGCCCCCACTGAAGCTTTGATTGTGAAACGCTCGATTGAAGACTACGAAGACCTCGTCCGTGACTTGCTCGACGATGATATACCCGTCGTCACCACATTGACAGAGGAGATCGAAAGCTTTCTTGTCAAATCAGCGGCTGTCGCAGGCTACATGTTGCCAAAGACGCTACGCTCTCATTACGCTGGTCAGATTTCTAAGCACATTGGAAATCGGGACGCCATCAAGCGCATTTTGGCGTTTCTGACACGCGACCTGGACGAGATTTCGCTGGAAGATCTCAACGGAGTAAATCTGCTACCACTGTGTGACAATTCGTTGGCTACCTTTCGAAAGCCTATCGAAGATGAAACTGCGGCCCAACTCGATCAGCTCTCTTCGATGGGGTTTTCGAGAGCACAGTCTCTATTTGCTCTTCAAAGTACCGGAGGACGTAGCGTCGAGGAGGCTCTAAATTGGCTGATCTCACATCCTTCACTCCCACCAGACGCGATCGACCACGTCACACTGGAGGTCACCTCCTACTTTATTCCGAAGAGCGATGAACGAGCGATCTTCGAACGGGCTAGTGACCGACTGGTGGACAACGAAGCCCTCCCCGCGCGTCTACGAAACATGTTGTCGTCTCAACGGGGAAGCCGCAGTCTCAACGTGCAAAACATCGATACGGAAGGTCTCGAAGAGCTTTTGCATGCCATCTTTCCTCGTGAGTGGTATGGTAAATCGCGCGTTGCATGGAAGGCAGACGAAGAGATGTACCTCACCTTCAGTGAAGCGTGGGTGCGGCGGTTCTGGCAGTATATCGGGCCATCGAGTCATCTAAGAAGTCTACAGGACAAGTGGCCGATCCTTCCGACAGAGTCGGGCTTTTTATGCTCGCTGAACGCGGCGTCGGGTGTTGTGAGTCCTGAACTTCTACCTACCACGTGTATCGCTGCTCTCACAAAGATCGGGATGCCGTTGCTTCTCAAAAATCTGTTCGCTACCGTGCAACCCCACACCGACATCTGGAACTACATTCATCAACCAACACCGGGCGGCTTGCTGTCTTCATTTGCGAACTCGTGTCATACGTCGGAAAACGAGATCAAGAGCGGCTGGTCTACCGTCACAAGTCATGAACGCGAGCACCTGAGGGAGTTCCTGTTGGCTGATGCGTGCCAGGACCTCGACAAAGCACAAAAGCTTGCTCTTTCCAAAATCCCGATCTTCAGGGGTCTTGTGCGGTCTGAATGTGTTGATCCGTCCGACGTGATGTGGACCGACGTCCCGATAGACGAGAATCTGCGGTGCGGGTTTTCTCCAGTATTTGTCGGGTTGCATGGCAATGGTGCGAACGGTCTGAGAGTGATGTGCCCCGGAATGAAGTGGTTCTTCCTCAACGAGCAGTTTGTGAGCGTCAAGGAAGACGACCGCTCAACCATTGATAGCCTCTCTCGCTTATCTGTACGGTCGATCACGAAGAGCGAGTACTTCGCAAAATTCATCATTCCTCGCCTCGATGAGATGCCCGTGGGCCTGCGCATCGAATTCATTCGCTATTTACTTCGAGAGCTCAATGTATGGATGGCTGAAGACCAGAGCGGTGATTTATCTCGTCTGATCGAGACAGTGCCCATGTTTCCAACAGTGAATGGTGAATTGAAACGGATCGGTGACTTGTTCGACCCAGATATCGACGAGTTCAACAAGATCATGGACGACTCCTTTTACCCAGCAGTGGAACTTCAAGAGGCCCAGCCCTTGTCTGTGCTACGATCCCTGGGCTTGCAGCGGTACTTGTCGAGGAAGTCCGTTCTTGCCCTAGCGCTCTCGCTTGAGGCAGAACAGGCAAAGATCTTGGCTGACGATGCCGCAACAGAAAGTACAAGTGAGCGGGCAGAGGCGCTTAAAGAGCGCGCGGTTGAGGTTTTCAAGTATCTTGACGCTCACATGGAGCAATTGACAACCGTGTCGACTTCGGAAAGGAAAACCAAGAAGAAGAACTTCAAGGCGAAGGGTATGAGTTTGATACGTTTTCCGTTTGCCGGACAAAATGTCAGATTGAACAATGAGCGCGAGGACGCCAGACTGAGAGAAGAAGCAGAGGAGCAGCTGGCGTTGGAGACCAGCGAGATCGAAGATTTTATCGCCAAGTTGGAGGTCATAGCATGGGCTCCGGTGTCCCATCATCTGGATCTTCCGATTCCGATCCATGAACAAGATGAACGAGTGATTGTTGCTCCGCCCAAGAACGTTCGCCCCCCGAAGGATCAAATTTTTTGCTCCTCTCAGTATCACATCCTTTCTCAGCCCGTCCGCTCAGACGCACTACGAGAGCAGTTTCAGTGGAGTAAGCCGGTTGCAGTGGAGATTGTCGCGAAGCAACTGAAAGCTGTCGCACTAGCTCGCCAGGCCAAGGGCGACCAGGAGACCCCTGATGAAGGTGAATGGACCGTCGTCTACGAGATCTACAAGAGATTGTCTCGGTTCTTCGAAGCTGAATCCGATAAGGAGAAGCGAGAGACGGTACTTTCTGTCTTCAACGGAGACTTCGACTTCATCTGGGCTGGTGGGCACTTTGTTTCGCCGGATCGAGTTGCACTAAGCATGCGCGTCAATGCAGAGCCTTATCTCTTCGGTGTGTCGAGTGAGATGCTGCACTTTCGTCCGTTTCTGAAGGCTGTTGGGGTGCGCGAGAGCTTCTCAGCGAATGATTACGTTGCAGTCTTGGCAATGATGTACGAAAAACTGCAGGATCAGCAGCAGGCATGCAATGGTGCCGAAGGTGTACACTTGACCGAGACTGAGCTGATGGCCGCAATCGGGTTGGTTCAGTTGATCAGTGACGTGCTCTCGCATCACACAAACTACGAGCTCTTCGTTCCGGATGCCAACGGTATGATGAGCCGATCCGTTGATCTCTGCATTTACGACGCCCCATGGCTCCATAAGGGCAACATTGATCTCGACGCGATACGATTCATTCACCCTAAAATCTCGAACGAAGTCGGGACAAAACTTGGGGCCAAATCGTTGAGAAGCATCTTAGTACACGCGAATCAAGACGGGACGCTCTTCTCAAGCTCCGGTGGAGATATGGAAGCCTTTGGGCAAACGGAAGCCATCACCAAGCGTATCTCCCACATTTTGGAGCAGTACCCTGATGGTTCACATATCATCAGTGAGCTGATTCAGAATGCGGACGATGCTGGCGCAAGTCGAGTGTGCATCATGTACAGCGAGGTCACGTTTGGGTCTTCTTCTCTTTTGAGCCCTGCAATGGCCAAGTGGCAAGGCCCGGCTCTCTACGTCGTACGTTTGCGAGCGTGCTATCCTATCTTCTCCAGATCTGTCTTGTCGCTTACTTACTATTTTTGACACCCTCAGTACAACGATGCCGAGTTTCAAGACAGCGATTTCATCAACCTCGCGCGGCTCGGTCAAGGTGGCAAATTGCAGAGGGTGTCGACAACAGGTCGATTTGGACTCGGTTTTAACTCGGTGTACCATTTTACGGACGTTCCCTCCGTGATTTCGGCAAACTCGCTAGGTAATCGCTGTCATGGTTCTCCCTGGAACTGCTCACCACGCTGACTGGGGTTATTTGTGCACGCAGTCATTTTTGATCCCCATGCAACACACCTTCCGGTGACTCCAGCTAATCCAGGAATTAGGGTGCGATTTGTGAACTCCAGTTTGCCAGAACAGTTTCCAGATCAGTTTGAGCCCTTCAAGGTATTCGGTTGTGACGTAGCGTCACACTTTCATGGCTCGGTTTTCCGATTCCCCTTGAGACACGAAGGTCTTGCAAGCGCAAGTGAAATCAAGCAGCGCGCGTATGGAAGGGAAGAGATCCTCAACTTGTTCGAAAGCTTTCGAAAGACAAGCGCCGAAACGATGCTCTTCTTGCGAAACGTCCGCAAAGTTGAAGTCATGATCCAGACAAGCCCCGATGTTCCACCGTTCGAGCTCTACTCTGCCGAAGTTCCAGAGGGTGAGCGTGGTGACGCATGGCGTCAGATCGATCGGTTTATTCGAGGTGACAACGATGGTGCCAAAAGCGATGCAGTACCAGTCTCCAAGGCCTCCTTCTACACTCGCCTGGCAAGAACTCCGGAGGCTGACTTGCCTTCCATTTCGCAGACCCTCCACATTCACACCCGCGAGCGAACAGACGTGGGCGACTGGCTTCGCCACGCCAACCGTGCCACGCTCAATTTACCAGCTTCCGGGGACGCGTGGACGACCAAGACGGAAGAATATCTTGTGCACAATCAAGTTGGGGGTGGCCGAGCGAGGGCAATGGCATGCGCACAAGCACATGAGAGTCTCAAATTGATCCCATGGGTCGGGATTGCTGGCCGTCTCCAAGAACCAGTCGTCGATGGTCGCGCATTTTGCTTTCTCCCGCTTCCTGTGAAGACCACTTTGCCAGTTCATGTGAACGGATACTTTGAGCTGTCGTCGAACCGACGAGACATTTGGCATGGCGACGATCTGTCTGGTGATGGAAAACTTCGTTCCGAGTGGAATGCCAGTCTACTAGAAGATGCTATTGCATCCGCCTATGTGAAATTCTTGCTGGAGGCCAAGCACCGTTGCGGGAGACGCGAGAGCATGGCGTATATGTCCCTGTTTCCTGTGAGGATTCCAGCTGGTCCGTGGGGAGACTTGGTGACGGCGATGTATCAGATTGCCAAAGACAAGCCTGTGCTCACCACCAGCTCTTCATCACTTCGAAGCAGCGGTGAACCGATCAGCCCGTCATCGTGTGTGCCCGTCGACGAAAGTGTGGAAGGCTGGGAAGTTCTTGAGAAGGCCCTCAACACGGTGTCTATCAGTACGGTGAGAATACCCGCTGCCGTTCGAGAGATCATGGGTTCAGTGGAGGCTATTCGCGGCAAGTTCACACCGTCGTTTTTCCGAAGGCTCGTGCGGTCGGCTCGTTTTCTGCCATCGCTCGATCGACAAGAAGCTACCAGGGTTATTGAGTTCTGCTTGGTTGATGTACGGGACCCGACCGCGCGCGCAGAGCTAAATCAGACGCCTCTTGTACCTGCGCTCGATGGGACCTTCAAGCCACTCATAGTCTTCGACTCAGGACACGAGAGTCCGAGTGACGTTGATTTGGCTCTGTTCTTCGCAAATGATATCGAGTCTGCGCTACTGACGGGACTCCATGACCGTCTCGTCAGCTACGAGTACAGGAGTTTGTTTGAAGGTCTGAACGGACGCTCGAACCTGTTTCGATTGACTCCGCAACACGTCTGCAAAGGATTCCTTCCCAAGATTCTCCCGTCTGAATGGAGCCAGCGAGTGCAGATGCGTTGCTTGTGGGACCCAGTCGCCGACCTGAGGCATCCCTCTTGCACGTGGCTCCGGGAATGGTGGAACTATGTCGAGCATGCCCTGGACGATATTGCGAGCGATCAGGATATGCACTCAGTTGAGGAAGCAATTCGCTGTTGGCCACTCACACCGGTCGTTCGAGTTGATGGACAAGCAAGCCAGGTGATCATCAGTGCTGGCAAGACATCGATACCAGCAGTTATCCAGACCCCGCAGTCGATTCTCCCAGCAGAGCTCACCGTCATGATGCCTCCAATCCTACACAAGCTCGGCGTGGCTACCGTTGATCCAGGCTATGTCGCTGGAGCTCGGACTCAGACTTGGATGTTGGAGAAGAGATTGATTTTCAAGTTGGACTTGAACGGATTCTTGTCAGCTCTCGCCACTGGGCTCTTGGATGGGGACCAACAAGATCTTCAAAATTCGTTTTCCAGACTGAATGCAAGCGAACGGAAGGCTTTGGAGGACTTTGTGACGAGCCAAGACATTGACCACCTTGATCGGGAAAACCTGGTGCTCCTGCGAAAGCTCCCTATGTTCCGCGTTCACGCTGATCTAGGAGGTCTCGAGTCTTTTCGCTCTCTTAACGACACCGTGATCCTCGCGGGTGAAAATGCGGATCTACGTGTCCTCGGTCCTCAGTTCTTCGTGGCGCCGCCAAAGAGTTCAATTCGTCGCTTTCTTCAGAGCGTCGAAGTCGAGGAGTGGTCGTCCACTCGTGTTCTTCTCGAACATGTGCTTCCTCATTTGGATGACTTATTGGTCCGAGCCGGCCCGGAGCTGGTCAGCTCTGTGGTTCAAACGGCGCTGCTGGAGTTGCCTTTCCATCAGCGTCAAGAACCAGGGTTCCGCGACATTGTGAAGGGCCTACCCATTATTCTCTCCGAGAAGATGGAGCTCCGCCAAATCTCTGATTTGTACGACCCGCGCGAGCGCGACTTGAGTGCATTCGTTGGTCCGAATAGCCTGCCGCACAAGGACTTCGCTGGTGAAGACATGATCTCCATTCTGCGCTCACTCGGCTTGCGCCATAGCCTGTCATGCCACGCGATTGTGCAGAGTGCAAAATCAATTGAAGCCATGGTTAATGAAGGGGTGTCGACGGTAGACACGGAAAGGAGAGCAAAAAGTCTGCTCAGCGTGGTGAATCGATCGTTCGACGATCTTGTCGATAACATGAGGGACAGTGTATCGGAGGCGAAGGAAACCAGCTCCAGAGCTATTGAAGATGCAGTACTGGCACTACGAACCACGAAATGGCTTCCTATCCATGATGCTCCATTCAAGCCACTCTTACCTTGGCCCAAAGATTTCGATCCAAGCAAAAGGTTCGCGTCAGCAGACACAACTAGACCAGAAAGCGATGCGGTACGTTCACGCGTTGATACTGGCAAATCGAGTGCACTTCTAACTTTCGTTTCTCACTGTATTTGTAGTGGAAATGTTCCTCAACACGCGATATCCTCGCTGGCAACATCAAATCTGAAGTGCTCATCAAAGGATTCGGGTGGGATACCCCCGTGGATCTCGTCACGGTGGCAGCACAACTTGTAGCAATCGGCGATTCCGTGCAGTCGTCGGAGCGCAGTGACGTCAGTTCTGCAGATTTCAAAGTCGTCGTTCACGAGACACAGCAGCTGTACCAGATTCTCGATGATGCATCCAGTGCGGGAGATTCGGATGAGACCTCGTCATTGTGCGAGATTCTTCGACCAGCTGCATGGGTGTGGACTGGAAGTCGGTTCACAAGTATTCAGCAAGTCGCTCTGAATGCGGATAGCGACCTCGAGCCCCTCTTGTTTGCTGCTCCGCCGGATGTGCTCGTTCCCCGATCTCTGCTAACGCTCTGTGGGCTCAAGCAAGATTTCGAAGTCATGGACTACGTACTTGCACTTCGATCTCTGTCGAGTAACCGCGGCGTTTTACCAGAAGATGAACGCGTGACGTGCACGAAACTCCTCGAACGCATTGCAGGCCTCATGTCTGCTGAGGATGCGTCGTCAAGCTTTGCTTCTGATGCCATTTTGTTGCTTGACGAGACGGGCCGCCTCACTCCCGCGCACGAACTGGTCTATGATGACATGGAGTGGAACGAGTCGTCTGAAGTTCGTCGTGGCTATCGCTTTGTGAACAGATGCCTGTCTCGCGATGTGGCTCTGAGACTCGGCGCCGTATCTCTTCATTCGCGACTGGCAGAAACGTCCATGAGTAGTACTCGGCTCAAATGCCCACCGGTAGACAGCTTGAAGAAGATCCTCCCGTCCCGCGACCAGTGGTTTGACGTCTTCTTCAGAGAGGTTCTTCTCGCGGCCGAGCGCATTGGTGGCTCCCAGGTCGACTTTTTTGTGGATTATCGAAAGCATCCATCCCAGCGGGTGATCCAACCGTCCTTCAAAGTGCTGCAAGAAGAAGCGATCTGCATCCACATTCACGATGTCGTGCTATCCACCCAAGCCGTGACCGGGCTGTACGGCGGTGAAATGTCTCGACCAGGGCTCCTCACTGGCTTCACATTCTCCGATTGTCTCCAGGTTCTGACAGGTGATGGATTCTACGTATTGGACCCAACAAACAAGTTTCTCTCCGCTTCAACCAATGAGAATACGCGTGCTCAAGGGTCAGCACGTCGCTACGACATTCTCGGCGAAGACTTTATGCGCTATCCAGATCAGCTCATCCCTTTTTCCACGCTGCCGACGCTCCCAGGCAACGTTAGTGGTGGAACTCGAAGCACGCTATTGCGTTTCCCGCTGAGAAAAGAAGAGTCGACTTTGTCATCGTACGTCCTCAATCTGAAATCTATGGAGAGGTTTATCAAGTTCGTCCAAGTCCAACTCTTGGATTGCATCGTCTTCACGGAGTCGGTGCATCGCGTGGCGGTTTGGAGTGTCGGGAAGGAGTCTGAGTTTGCGACCGAACGACGTGGACAAGCATCGCTGGAGTCAGGGGCGGAAACATTACGACGACGAAACTCGACGCGCCACAACACCGACTGGAAGAAAAAATTCTATTTCCAAAGCTTCTTCAAAGCGCCTGTGACACCAGAGAATCAAGTTGAGTTTGGGATCGATTTGGAGATTGACAACAAGTGTTTCAAGGACACGTGGTTACTCTCAGACAACATCGGCGCCGGAAGGAGTCGTGATTTGGCGGGCTCTGCTGTGCACGAGGTACTAAATTCGACGCCGTATGTGAGTGTTGCCTGTCATCTTCTTCGCGACGGAAAGCCAGCGCGTCCGGTTCGGGGGAAGCTGTTCAAGATCGTGAAAATCGCTCAAGAGGTAAGGCTGCCCGTGCACATTAATGGCTGCTTCAAGAAGCCCCTCGGCGACAGTTCAGTCCACTTTGACACCCCAAGAAGTGGTCAAAACGATGAGCAGGCTATCGCTGCGCATTGGAACAGAGTCCTTCTCGAAGACGGCGTGGTCGAGGCATACTCTAGACTTCTCCACCATGCGAAGAGGGTATACGGACAGTCGTCTTACCCTGCATTCTATCGTCTTTGGCCCGTCAAGGTTGAGGTGCGTGGCTGATGATACTTGTTTGGATCTAAGAACACAAGACTAATATGGATATGTGCACTAGGCGACGAACGTTGTTGCATCGCAGATTCAGCACCAACTGTTACGAAAACTGCAGACACAAGACGTCTTCTTGTGTTCTGACGGCAGTTATCGACCTTTACGAGAAGGCTACGTTGTTGACACAACTGGGATGGATCTGCAGGTGAGATCTTGTTTGATGGTGCCTGCACATATGTGATCGTGACACAAACGTTCTGTTTCCCAAGGTTGTTTCGTTTGCCCAGCTGCACTTCCCATCGTTTGCTGTCCCAACAACTGTGTTGGACGATGTGAAGCGGTTGTTTCCGTCGCTCGTTTACACCCTAGCGCCCAGGACCATGCGTAGATATTTGCGCAACATGCGCGCATCCGAGTTGCACGCTAGTTTGTGTCTGTCGCTACTCGACTATTGCCTAAGCGATTTGGTGTTCCCGCTGCCCCCGGAGAGCGACCCGGTGTGGGGTGAGTTCAACGGGCTTCCACTGCTTCCGCTCGAGGATGGCTCCGTCGGCAATCTTGGTGTCAGTCGGCGTGGCCGCTATGTGCTTGCCTCGTTCAATCAGGTCCAGCTGTTGCCTTCACTCTCCAACATGTTTGTGTCGCTCGAAGCTCGTCAGCGACTCCAGCCGTTCTTTTCCGATACGCGTTTCATTACTCAAATGGGGATCGGTCAATTCTCAATCAAGACTCTGTCCGACAATATTGGCAGTGTTCTCCCTGCACCATGGAGAAACCAACCTGTCGTAGAGTGGTTGCCCGACCGCGAGGGACAGCCAAGTCAAGCTTGGATGCACCGCTTCTGGAGTGAAGTTCGTTACGAGCCGCGTTCGCTAGGGTATTTCAGTGCGTGGCCGCTGATCCCAGTTCAGGATTCTCGGCTTGTCTCGTGTGGTCGGCCAAACGCAGCAATTTGTGTTTGGGATGGCGCATTCGATCACGGTCTTCGCGAGGACGTGTGTCGGGTCGTGAGAGAAACCACTCTGCTCAACGAGCAAAGACTCGCAAGTCTCGAGGTCGAACGAGCAAAGTTGCGTGAGCTTCCTTTGCAAGAACTCGCGGATGCCGAGATGCAAGATAGTTATGAACCCTTCCCGGGAGAGGATGAAGACATGCTACTGCGCGGTGATCCAGATGCCGACGAAGAATCAGTAGAAGATGCGAGTGAAAATGCGATCAGTGGGATCGGTTCGACAGTTGCGGAGATGAGAACGGATGAAACTGAGACCCGTGAGCGTGCCTCTGAAGCGCTTGTGGCCTCCGACAGCTCGGACGTGGCTGGAGCTGAACCAGAGCCGCAGGGTGCTGAAATCGATTCATCCACCGATGCACGTTATGCCGCGGTGGTGCATGCCGCTGAAGGCCATGATGTGGCTCTCGTAGCAGGAAGCATTGTGGATGAAGATAGTGACGCTAGTTCACGGCCGGCGCTGCACGATCTGCTCCATCGTCTTCACGTGCCTCTCATAGAACTAGCCTATTTGGCGGGTCAGGAGATGGAGATTATTCCATCGGCACGTGGCGTAGCTGTCTCAGTGCTCGAGGCCGTGTGCGCAAGTGACCGAACAAACGCATCATGGAGAGACATCTCAGCCGAGGACGCAACACAACTGGCGATATATTTCTCTGATCACAGCCAGCGCCACGGATGCTTCACGCGAATGCACCTGGAGATGCTCAAGAATCTCCCAATCTATGTGAACATAAGTGGTGAGGCATGCGCACTGAACCAAGGTGATAACTTCTTGGTTCCACTCGAGATCAATCTGGCTGCGATTCCGCTCCCAGCGGAAGCGAGGCAGCGCTTTATGCGACCGAATCCTCAACTGACAAACTTCTACCGAGACCTCGGCGTCGAAGACATGAGCTACGGGAAGCTGCTCGTGTTCTTACTCCCCTTTCACAGCCAGTTGTCACATGAACAGCAGGCGTCGGTGCTCGCATTGATCAAGGAAAAGTGGTCGTTGCTGCGTGGGGATTCAAGTGTCGTCAGCGTACTGCGCTCCACACCGCTCTTTGCGTCTGAAGAAGGATCTCTCCGGTGCGCAGATGCATTTTTTGACCCTCGAAACTCGGTGTTCAGCACTCTGTTTGCGAACACGAGAGGCCACTTCCCATGTGAGCCGATGAAGTCATCGGAGACATGGCTTGATCTTATGGCCGACATCGGACTGCGCTCCGAGATCACGGTGGAGCTCTTTGTGGAATGCGCGAGACGTCTTGAAGCCCTGTACGCTGAAAAGACATCCCTGTCGGTGGAGGATGAGCGAGTCGTCAACTCGCTACATGACTTTTTTCTGCAGAACTTTGACAAGTACGACCGATCGCGCGTCTTCTTCGAGCAAGTTTTGTCGATCCGGTTTGTTCCGGCGGTGATCCATGAGAATTCACTGGCTGGCCGTGGAGGGTCAAGCACTCCATCGTCTCGAACCGTGTTGACGACATACTCGAATTGTGCTATCCCAGAGGACCAGGCTCTCGTGTTCTCTTGCATCCCGATCATTTCAACGCAAGCGCTTCCACCACGTGTGCTCTGGAGTCGACTTGGATTGCAGTCCCCGCCGCCGAAGCCATCGGTCTTGAGGAATCTGCTCCACATCGTGGAAACAGCGGGCGAGTCGATCTCCGAGTCGTGGCTCTTTTTTGTGCCAATCGTCGACTCCTTCCAAGCCATCTTCAAGTATCTTCAAGATGAGTGGGATCGCCTCACGCCGGAGGAACGCGCACAACTAGCGAACACTCCACTTGTGCCCGTTGGCTCGAGCCTTGTGAAGGGCAGTCGACTGTTTTTCCACTTGGCTGAAAACCTTGCACCGGTGATGTTCGAGGTCCCTCGAGCGTTTGGTGCGTACGATACGCTCTTCCGTCGCCTCGGCTCGAAAGATTCTCCTGCAGTCGAAGACTACATTGTCGTGCTGCGCGACCTTGCCAACGAGTGCGCGGGGTCTCAGCTCAACCTCAACGAGTTGCTCAGTGTCTGTCGGATCGTGAGTCGACTCGCTGACGAAATGAAGGAGCAGAACAAAGCGCTAGCTGCTGATGCCAAGCAGCAACTCTATCTCCCTTCGACACAGTCCGTCATGTGCCAGGCGATCCAAATGGCGTACAATGATGACCCGTGGATATGCACTCGCGTGGACCTGACAGAGCTACAGGTAGTCCACCCACGAGTTACCCTAGCTCGTTGCAACGTTCTCGGTGTGAAAGGGATCAGCCAAGTTGTTTCCGAACAGCTCGACGGTCAAGAGTTCCTAGATGTGCCATCTATGCAAACCCCAGAGATCCGCCACATGAACGCTGTGGTCGCGTCACAGCAGTTTGGGAATGGTCTTCGTACGCTCATAAGCGTCCAGCACCAGAAAGCGACAAGCAGTACCCTTGCGGATTTCGATGAGCTGCATCATCGCATTGTGAGCTTGGGCTCCTTCCACATTCGTGCGGTGGCCACGCTGCGGACGCGGTTTCTCGCTCAACTAGGGCATCCACCACGCGTCGTCGATGTCACGAAGGCGTCCACTGCCACTGCGAGCATCTCGTTTGTGGATGCAGAGTCGAGAATTATCTACGTTGCGACAAACACGCTGCGGGCGAATCCGGGTGTTCGCGTCGCTCAAGTCGTAGCAGGCCGCATCAATCAGCTCTTAGGAGGCTCCGTCCACGATTGCTCTGCGATTGAATCCATGCTGACCATCGACGTCCTCGAGATTGAGCCGCTTTTGAAGCTACTCAACATCCAAGATGATCCGATGCTGATCGCTGAGAAGCTGCGTGGCGCGTACGGGGAACTGTTGTGTGAGCGAGATCGAGAGCTTGCCGAGCTGGCGCCGCTTCGATCGTTTTACGTCGGCGAAGTCGTCGCGGTGGAGCACTCCGGTGGGCTTCGGTACGCCAAAATCATGAAGGAAGAGGGATCCGCAAACGGCGTTAGTAGGTATGAAGTGCGCGTTCACCAGGCGGAGACGAGTTGGTACCCGGCGACCCAGATTTTCAGCTTCAAGTCGTTCCGCGCGTCGTCACTCTCGCAATCGGCCACCCGACACGAACGGAATGCAGCGTTTGTGGAGCGACTGACCGAGGCACGGGCATCTTCAAGCGAAGCCGCACGTACTGCATCTGTGGACCTGCCGCCGTCGGTTATCGCTCGTGATTTCATAGCACCAGGTGTCCGGCCACACAGCAGTTCGTCCGTCGCACCCATGACGGTTGTCGCTGCCGTGAACGATCTGCTAGGCCGCATGAACCTGTCGCTCGACTCGACATATGAGGAAGTTCTGGCGGAGAACCTACGCTTACAGCGCCGACTAGAGCAAGCCGAGGAAGGTCGCCGTCTCGCGACCGCACAGGTCGAGACCGCGCTGCGCGAGAAGAAGGATGCCGAGGAAACACTGGTGTGCATGGTCTGCCTCGAGAGCAAGGTCGATCGCGTGCTCATCCCGTGCGGCCACATCTACTGCAGCGGCTGCGTCGCACAGCTGCCGCGCCCGACGTGCCCCGTGTGCCGCCAGACCATCGCCTCCACCTCGCAGTTCCACGTGCCATCGTAGAGAGGAAGATAGAGAGGAACAGAAAGAGACGCTCTTGGCGCGGAGCCTGTTACGTGCTTAGCACGGTTCATTCATAAAAAAAAAAAAAAAAAAACTTGAAAACCACAGCTGAGTTCAACGGCCCTCATTTCCGAAATATTAGGATCCGCGAAACATTTCCCATCTCGGTCGGTAATCTATTCCCGAATGGCCCTAGATTAGGCCCCACCTCCTTTCTCCACTCCAGTTGTTTGCGTTTTTTTCCCCACACAATTGGAACAGGAAGGAGCCGCGCGGGGAGAGCATGTTCAGCCTGGACGCGCCGCTGCAGCCGGCGATCGACGCGTTCGTGGACCCGGAGAACGACGACAATGCGCACAAGACGAGCCTGAACACGGTCGTGATGCAGGTCCACCGCCGCGTGGCGGTCGAGTCGCTCATCCAGTCGCTCGGCGCGCACCTCACGAGCACGGACGACAAGGTGCGCGCGCGCGCCACGCTGCTGCTCGCCGAGGTGCTGACGCGGCTGCCGGAGCTGCCGCTCACGACCAGCGCCGTGCAGCTGCTGCTCACGTTCTTCTCGGACCGGCTCGCCGACTTCCCGAGCGCCGGCGCGTGCCTCCAGGCGCTGCTCGCGCTCGAGACGCACCACAGCAAGAAGATCGCGACCGCGGGCGCCACCGCCGAGCTCGTGCAGAAGCTCGTGGCCGCGCTCCACGTGCCGCAGCTCGGCCAGGCCATGCGCAAGCAGTGCTACGCGCTCATGCAGCTCGCGCTCGAGCAGCCGCGCGTGGTGCAGCTGCTCACGAGCGAGCCCGAGCGCGGCCGCGCGTTCGCGCAGGCGTTCCTCAACAGCATGGAAGGCGAGAAGGACCCGCGCAACCTGCTGCAGTGTCTGCAGATCGCGCGCGCGCTCATGGTCGCGCTCGCGAGCGTCTTTGAGCAGTTCGACGCGACCATTCTGCAGCAGTACTTTGACGTGGTCTCGTGCTACTTCCCCATCACGTTCACGCCGCCGCCCAACGACCCGTACGGCATCACGTCCGAGGAGCTCATCGCGTCGCTGCGGCGCGCGTTCGCGGCCTCGGACCTCGT
This sequence comes from Pythium rhizo-oryzae, assembly GCA_027475725.1. Taxonomy (NCBI): domain Eukaryota; phylum Oomycota; class Peronosporomycetes; order Pythiales; family Pythiaceae; genus Pythium; species Pythium rhizo-oryzae. The sequence goes on along the minus strand of JAMFLL010000682.1, from coordinate 5,144 downwards.
GGCGCGCCACGTGCTGCCGTTCCTGCTGGACAAGCTCGCGTCGAACGTCGTGGAAGCCAAGCTCGACTCGATCCAGACGCTCGTGTTCTGCTGCGAGAGCTACTCGATCAACGTCACGCTGCTCCACCTCCACGCGATCGCCACGGCGCTGTACCACGAGGTGATCAAGGGCGAGAAGAAGGAGGTGATCGAGGCCTCGCTCCACGCCATCGCGCGGCTCTCGGGCATCATCGGCCAAGCCAAGGCCAAAGCCGCGAGCGGCGCCGCGTACGCGTGGAACAAGTTTGTCGTCGAGCTCACCAAGCGCGCAGCCGACGACCTGCGCGGCAACGCCGTGGACTCGCTCGCGAGCGTCTCAGCCGGCCGCGTGCTCGCGGCCATGGGCAAGGAGTCGGTCACGGGCTTTAGCCACGTGCTCGAGCAGTCGGTGCCGCTGCTGTTGGAGCAGTTCCGCGACAGCCTCGGCTCGCCGACCAAGGTCGAGGCCGCGCTCGCGCGCTTGCTGCTGCTCGTGGACACGATCGACCAGGAGATCGACCAGTCGGCCATGGCGCAGCCCATGCGCCCGCACGCGCAGACGATCATCGACGCGCTCGTCCAGTTCCTCAACGGATTTGTCGAGAAGAACGAAACGGACGCCGTCCATGCCAAGTCGAAGCGGCTCGCGATCGAGGCGCTGAGCCACTTGATCACGTACCCGCCGTCCCCGATCGTCGAGACGGAGCAGGTCCAGTCGCTGCTGCAGCTCTTCACCAAGTTTTTGCTCTTTGACCGCAGCCAGAGCGTCCGCGACGAGTGTCTCACGAGTCTCAAGGCCATCTCGACGATCAAGCGCAAGCTAACGGTCCAGCTGTACGCGGGTTTTGTCATGGAGATTTGCCTCGGCCAGCTCATGGACGTGCTCACGCTGCCCGAGAGCGACGCGGCGATCCAGGAGATCCTCTCGGCGTCCGGGCGCTCGCACAACGGCTTCTTCCAGGACGTGCTGCTCGCGATCACGGAGCTGTGTCGCCAGGCGTCGATCTTCAAGCCCACGGTCGTTCGACTCGTGGATCTGTGTATCGTTGCCGACCGCAACGTGTTCGACACGGGTGCCGCCTACCAAGTCGCGTGCATCATTGACGCCGTGGCCAAGACCGTGGCGCTCAACGCCGACGACAAGGACAGCATGGAGTTTTGCGTGGCGGAAGACGTCTCGAGCGGCACCTCTCCGATCGTCTTGCGCCTCCTGTCGGCCGTCGCCAACACGGCGGCGGAGGCTGCACGGGCGAACACGGCAGTGGACCCCGCTGTGCTCACGGCGTGCACGAGCGTCTTCCGCACGGTCATGCAGAACGTCGCACCGGAGACGCAACAGCGACTCGCGAACGAATCGATCGCCGTGTTCCTCCAGACGCAGTCCCAGGCTGAGACCGCCGCGCACCCGGCGTCGCTCCAGCTCGTGCCGCTGTTCTCGGCCGTGATCAAGTCGGCGAACCGCACGGTCGTGCTCCCGGAGGTGTCCCACGTGATCAACCGCCTGCTGGAGCTCGCGCAGTTTGGCGCCACGCTCTCTGCTGCGGCTGCGGCAAGTGGCTCTTCGTTCGACAACAGCCGCGTCGACGAGATCAGCCGCGAGGCGGCGCTGTCGGCCGCCAAGTCGCTGGCGTCGATCATCAACAAGATGTCCGATGGGGAAGAGTTTGACGCGCTGATCGACCTGCTGCTCGAGAAGAAGCTGTCCAAGATCATCGTGGACGAGCAGCAGGAGCTGCTGACGCGCACCGCGGCGCTCCAGATCTACGTGTGGATCGCTAAGGCGCTCGTGATCCGCGGCCACAAGGTGCACGCGCCGACGTGCCTGCGCTTCCTGTGCCAGTTCCTCACGACGACCGACGCGTCGCTGTCGCCCGTCATCCAGATGGAGGTCGCCAAGAGCTTCAAGCTGCTCGTCACCGAGTATCCGGACGTGCTCAACCGCAAGTGCGGGGCCAGTATCATGGTACGTCGCCACCCCTCTCATGGCGTGAGGGAAGGCGTGCTGTGTTCTAACGGGATTGATCGTTTTTGTTGTTGGTAGTTCCTGTATCGCCAGCGCACGTTCGACCTCGTGGTGCCGACGCTGCTGCAGTTTATCCGGGACCAGATGCCGTCGCCCGACCGCGCGACAACCACGACCGCGGCGCTCGTGGCGTTCTCGCACGTGATCGCGAGCTCGCCCAAGGCCATGTACATGCCGCACCTCGGCAGCATCTTCCCGCTCATGGTCCAGGCCATCAACACGGACAACCGCGAGCTCGGCAGCTCGGCGATCTCGACGTTCCGCGCGCTGCTCTTCGAATCGCTCGAGAGCGTCAAACCGTTCCTCAAGGAGGTGTTCCCAGGCTTGCTCAAGCAGGCACAGCGAGGGTACGAAGTTCCGGCGATGCAATTGCTGTGTGTGGATAGGAGCTAACTAGTGACGTGATGTTGTGGTGAATGTGCAGAACGGGCGCGTTGGACCGCCGCGACGCGCTCGAGTGCTTGTCCAAGATCGCGACGATCCCGTACGAGCTCATCCACCCGTACAAGGACGCCGTGCTCAAGCAGCTGGCCGTGTGCCTGGACGACCGCAAGCGCTTCGTGCGGCACGTGGCCGTGCGCGTGCGCAACCAGTGGAGCGTGCTGTAGACACGGAGACGCAGTCGGGTTTGTGGGGGCAGCCATATAGCTACATAGACATCAGTAACGAGATACGAAAATGCCCGGTTTTGCACACAGCACGAGCGTTTCCTTTTGAGACCGGCGTTTTCCATGGCCTGAAGGCGCGGCGGCGTAGGACACTCGTGAGCGGAGCGTTGGGTGCGCCACTCCGAGAGGAGCTGCTCCCGTTGTTGGAATGACGGTCAGATAGCATCATCCAACTTAAATCAGTTATATGCGCGTCAAATATCCACAGTAAAGTGACAATATACTGGTTTAGCGTGGTCGACCCCTTGTTCCATGTACCCACCGCTGTGCCCACGCTGGACAGAGAGACCTTCGGCTCTTTCTCTTCGCTGCTTCTCGCTCGCGCGCGCCCACAATCCAAGTCGCCCGCCGCCAGACACAACCACACCAAACACACACGATGCGGCGCAGCTCGCTGGCGCCGTCCGCGGACGTGGAGGCGCTGTGGAAGGCCGCCAAGAAGCACGACGCCGCGCGCGTCAAGGAGCTGCTCGTGCGCGCCAACGCCGAGACGGGCTCGCTCGCGCTCGTGAACGAGTTCCACGCGCGGCGCGGCTCCACGGCGCTCATGGCCGCGTGCCTCAAGCGCGAGACCGAGCACAAGCACCCGGCGCGCAGCGCCGCGCAGACCGTGCAGCTGCTGCTCGAGTTCGGCGCCGACACGGCGCTGCGCGCGCGCGACCGCGACGGCGACACGGCGCTCCACATGGCGGCCGCGTGCAACCAGGTGCGGTCGGTCGAGTTCATGGTCACGGCCGGCGCGGACGCGTTCGCGCTCAACGCGCACGGCCACTCGGCGCTGGACGTCGCGCGCTGGCACCGCAGCGCCGACGTGGCCGACGTGCTCACGCAGCAGCTGCGCGTCCACAGCGGCTGGCTGCACGTGCGCGTGACCAAGCGCGACGGCCGCAAGGCGCTCCGCGTCTGGAAGCGCCGCTGGGGCGTGGCGCTCGCGTGCGACACGCACCACCGCGTGGTCGAGCTCGCGCTCTTCAAGGACCGCGACGCCGTGTGCCCGCAGCGCGTCGTGCTGCTGCGCGCGGACGCGCACGAGCTCGTGGCCGTGGCCAAGACCAAGTGGCTCGACCGCCACTACATGTTTGGCGTCGCCTCGGCCGCGGCGCCGCTCGTGGTGCAAAAAACAAGGGCCCGGCGGTTCTCGCGGCTCGACGGCGAGGCCGAGGGCACCGGCGAGACGCTCGAGTTTGCGGCCGAAGGCTCGGCGCAGCGCGAGGCCTGGCTCGGCATCCTGCGGCGCTCGGCGTACGGGCTGCCCATGCGCCCCGGGCAGCTGTCCTCGCAGCCCTGGCAGCCCGCGCAGGCGCTCATGCCCGTCGTCGTGGTCGGTAACGACTCGCCCACGGCGCTGTTCGGCAGCATGTCGCTGGCGCCGCTGTCGCCGCTGGGCGAGAGCGACCAGCACCGCCACGGGCACCAGCACCAGCACCACGCGGCCATGACCGTTACGCCCGCGCAGGTCTCGGCCGCGTCGCACGTCGCCACCTCGCCGCGCGGCCGCGACGCGCCGTCCGCGCCGTCGTTCATCAGCAGCGACAGCCTGCGCCCGAGCCAGCTCACCTTCTACGAGCCGGCAGCAGCCACAGCGTCCGAGGCCGGCGCGGGCGCCGCGGGCCGCAGCGAGTGCGTGATCTGCATGGACGCGCCGCGCGACGCGATCTGCGTGCCGTGCGGCCACGTCGCCGGCTGCTACGCGTGCCTCGTGCGGCAGGTGCAGGCCCGCAGCGGCTGCCCGATCTGCCGCGCGTTCGCGCAGACCGTGGTCAAGATCTACGACGTGTGAAGCGATTTTCCGTGGACAAACTGTATTGTAATTAAAGGTCTCCGCATGCACGACATCATCCCTTTTGTTCGACGGCGTCTACTTGTTCTTCCGCTTGCCGACGTTGGCCTTGTACTTGCCGACGGCGCTGCGCTTGTTGCGCTTGGCCATGAGCTTGGGGTCGAGCGGGATGTACGCGTACGGCTCGAACTTGCCCTTCTTCTTGACGTCGCCGCCGGCCTTCTTGGCGCGGAACTCCTTGCCGGCGTCCGCGCCATCGTCGGCGTCGCGGCCGCGCTTGCGCTGGGCGCCACCAGCGGCACCCTTGGCCTTGTTGTTCAGGCCCATGCGCTCGAGCTGCGCGGCCACGTCGTTCTTGATGGTCTCCTCGTCCTCCGAGTCGTCCGAGTCCTCGCCGTGGGCGGCGTCGTCCGGGATGATAAACCTGGAATACCACACCAAAAAGAATCAGTGGAGGGTGCCTAAACGATAAAGCAAGAAGCCACGCTCCAGTCAAACGCACCGTCCGTCCTTGGCCGTGGGCAGGTCCATCATGTCGTCGTCGCTGTCGTCGCCGCGCTTGGCCGAGCGCACGTTCTTGACCGCGGCGCTCGAGTCCAAAAAGTCCATGATCTCGTCGCCGTCCTCGTGGATGCGCTGCGCCGACTTGAGCGCC
>JAMFLL010000681.1:0-28765 GCA_027475725.1 Pythium rhizo-oryzae | reverse complement strand
CGCGTCGCGCTGGAACGCGTCCTGGTAGCTCGCGAACGTAAAGTCACGCGCGTTCTCGCCGCTGCTGGCGGGCTTGAGCGCGAGCCAGTGGACGCCGTACGCGTCGTCCTCGGTGAAGCTGTGGACGGAGCCGTCCTCGCTGTGGAACTGCGCGGGCGGCGCCACGCAGCTCATCTGGTCGATCAGCACGGCGTTCTGGAAGTGGCGGCCGAAGAGCTGGTTCATGCGCAGCGCGAAGCGCTCGGTTGTGGCCGCGGCCAGCAGCCCGAGCGCGCGGTCCGCGTCCGCCGCGCGCGTCGTGGTCGTGGCCTTGACCAGGTAGTAGTCGGACGCCTTGCCGCCGGCCTTGTTGCCGAACGTCGCGGCGACACTGACTGTGGACGGCAGCACGGCGCCGTTCATCTCGTACGCCGTCGCGCCGTTCTTCTCGGCCACGTACCGCCAGCCGGCCTGCACGCTCGCGAGCTCGGCCAGGTCCGCGGCCGCGACGCGCACGCGCTCGAGTAGCTTGGCGGACGGCGCGTTGTCGGTCGCCTTGGCGGCCGCGCGGCTCATGTTGGCCGGGTTCTGCGGGGATTTGTCGAATGCGGCCGCTTCGGCGGACGGTGTGGCGGCCGCGTTCGCGGCCACAGCCAGCACGGTCGCGGCGCCGCCGGCGATGCCGTAGTTGTGGGTCATCATCATGGTGCCCTCTGGATTGGATCCGGGAAGGGGCGGGGTTACTGGATCAGGTGCTGGTCAGCAGTAACAGTGCGACTACTGGACGGCACGGTGGACCGTGGATGCTGGATGTCGCACGCGCGCGTTGTGTTCTGGGTGGAGGCGCCGGGCACTGACGCACGAAACTGTTCTGGATGGAGGGATCCAGCGCGCCGCGTCCTGAGAAAAAGACGACCAGTGGGTGGAGGCTGGCTGGATGGAGCGCGTGCGCGTGTCCGCAGTTGTCGTCCACCTTCAAAATGCCTCGGGAGCTTGAGCCGCGACCAGAATGAGCGGGAGTGCTGGACGGGATGGATCTGGACGGCTCTCGTCCAGAGGGTCCAGGAAGAAAGACGGAGGCTGGATTGTGTCCTCGTTATTCGGGCTGCTCCGGACGGGCGGTCAGGTTGGCGAGTGCTCTGCTCACCGGACTTGACTGATTTCCACTGTTTTACGACGACCTTCGTGCGGCCGCGCGCAGATCGAGAAGTGCGGCGATGCGCGTCGCGTCCGGCTGGCGGTCGACTGGTTGGGCTCCTGGCCGCTTGGCCCGTTTGCGTTTGGCGCGCGACCAAGTGACGCAAGAAGCGACCTGTACGAATACATATCCTACGGTGGCTTACTATGTGGCACGAGTGGAATTAGACGTAATATGACCTCTAATACTTGATTTCACTGGAGATGGTGGCCGTGCTCTGCGCATCTCCATCGTGACAGCTGGCGACGTTCTGAATTGTTCAAGACCAACAGAGGGGGTAGGGAAATCATCAGGATTTTGTGTTGTGACGTCGCGGCGTTTCAACAAGATCGCCACGGCAAGAGCGAAGCGGGCCGTCCACGCCAGAAGATCCGGAGACGCGGCGTCCACAAGCTCCCAGCGGCCGCCAAATCCAGAGAGAGAAGGCACGGTCCAGAGCGTGCCCTTGGTTTCCACTGTTGGCCTGCGAGTCACTATGCGACCGCGCGAGTCACGGCGGTCGGTGGCGACCAACGACAGTGACTCACCTGTGGACCTTTCAATCATTCGCCACAGTGGACCCAAGCACCACAACGGTGGATCGCCCGGTGCAACTCGTGATTGCTAGAGCGGAGACTGACCTAGCGCTGCACCGCACTCGCTTATCAGTTTGATTCGAGCCGTCCGCGGTTCGAAGTACAGAAACTTCGTGGATGCTGAGCGAGCCCTGATATGCCGCAACCGAGATCCTCTTGAGCTGGAGACGGCGCTCTTTCGCACCTCCCGGCTCCTCCCCGAAAATTGCTTGTCACGCGTAACACCAACCAGCGTGATGTCGAGAATTCCACAGAACGTCCCTCGCCGCGTCAGAGCCTGTGCGACAAACGCACCCACCGTTTCGCTCGTCATCCAGTGTCGTGGTGGCCCAAATGTGGATCCATATCAGCGCACGCCTGTGCGACCCCCTGGAAGCGGAGCTTCATGAGAGAATAGCAGGAGAGCTGGATGCATTTTACAGTGGGCTGCGAAAGCAGAAGCGTCCTGAGCCACGTTGGCACCAGGCACACCGCCACGCAGTTGTTCGCAGCCACCAGCCGGACACCTGTGTGGCTGTGGGCCACACACGCGGAGGATGAGCCATCGTCCACACCGGTCGTGCGGATGTCGATGGCTCCACTCGGCCCATCCGGATCCATCCCCAGAACAAGAACCCAAGGATCGTTCTTACGATTTGTTCTCCATTCTTCTCGCGTCACTTTACGCGCGCTCGCACGCCAGGTCTATCCTTTACTGGCATGACGTCGAACTGAAAGTCTCAGCAAGGAAGAGATCTTTTCGAAATCAGAAATCGTGTATGTATCACTTACGGCACCGAGACCTCTGCCTCGCTCTGCTGCTGCTGCTGCTGCTGCTGCTGCATGGCGTCGCGGCGCAGCTGCTTCTTGGACTTGTGCTCCGGGTCAAAGGGCTTGCGCATCGCGTACTGGTACAGCAGGAGCAGCGTGGCCGAGCGGATGCCGGCGATCCGCGAGGCCGCGTGGATGCTCGTGGGCTTGTGCTTGGCAAGCTTCTCCTTCTCCTCGTTCGAGATCATGGGCAGCGACGCGTAGTCGATCCAGTCCGGGATCGCGACGTGCTGCTTTTTGCGGAACGCGTCGATCTCCTGCTTCTGGAGCCGCAGCTGCGTCGCGTACAGACACTCGATCTTCATCAGCTCCTTGACGTCGTCGTGGAGCGCCCCGGCGCCAGCGTAGCCGTCCTCTTTCCAGATGCGCTCAATGTCGTTAGGAGTCACGGTCGCAAACGACAGGATCTGCGCGGCCGTGCGCTTGACGCCATCGAGGCTGACCTTGATGCCGTGGCGGTTCCAGTCGTGCGGGTCACGCGCGTATCCTTCGAGCGCCTCGCGGGCCGCGCCCATCGCGTGCTCCTTCTTCTCCAGCCGCGCCATGCGATCGTCGCTGACACCGGCGCCGTGCTCAAACGCGCGACGCGTGAGCCGCAGGTCGGCGTTGTCCTGACGCAGCAACAAACGGTACTCAGAGCGCGATGTGAACATGCGGTACGGCTCATTGGTGCCCAGCGACACGAGATCGTCAATGAGCACGCCGATGAAGGCGTCCGCGCGGTCCAGCACAAACGAAGCCTTGCCCACGGCGCTCAGTCCAGCGTTCATGCCGGCAATGATGCCCTGCGCCGCGGCTTCCTCGTACCCGGTCGTGCCGTTGATCTGACCAGCGAGGAAGAGACCGCCGATCTGCTTGGTCTCGAGCGTGGCGTGGAGCGAGCGCGGGTCGATGTAGTCGTACTCGACGGCGTATCCGGGTCGGATGAGCTTGCAGTTCTCGAGGCCCTGAATCGTTTGGATAAGCTCGACTTGGAGGTCCTCTGGGAGCGCCGTGCTAATGCCATTCGGGTACACAATCGAGTTGTTGAGCCCCTCGGGCTCGAGCCAGATCTGGTGGCGCGTGCGGTCCGCGAATCGCAGCACCTTGGCGTCGATCGACGGGCAGTAGCGCGGGCCCACGCCAAGTCCACCGCCGCCAATGTACTCGGGCAGCAAGTGGAGGTTGTCACGCACGATCTGGTGGCTGCGCTCGTTTGTGTACGTCGCGTGGCACACGACCTGCGTGGCGTGGAGCGGCACGGGCTGGTTTTCGTGGAGGAACGAAAACGGCATCGCCGGGTCGTCACTCGGCTGCACTTCCAACCCGTCATAGTTGATCGTCGAGCCGTCCAGTCGCGGCGGCGTTCCGGTCTTGAGCCGTCCCAGAGGGAACTCGAAGCGTTCGAGCGTCTTCGCGAGCCCCACGGACGGCGGCTCGAGTCCGTTGCAGTCGCGCATGTGGCGTCCCGCTGGGAACCGGATATCGCGACCGAGGTAGATCATACCGCGCAAGAACGTGCCGGTCGTAATCACGACCTTGGAGCAGCGGATCGACCGACCCGAGGCCGTCACGACGCCTTCGATCTGGTTCTGCACGGGACACAGCAGCAAATCTTCCACTCCTTCCTCGACGAGCGTCAGATTTGGGATCTCACGCAGCGTCTGCTGCATGGTCTGCTGGTAGATATCGCGATCCATTTGGGCGCGCGGGCCGCGCACCGCGGGGCCCTTGGCCGAGTTGAGCATGCGGAACTGGATGCCCGCGCGGTCGGCGACCTTGCCCATGAGTCCGTCCAGCGCGTCGACTTCGCGCACAAGCGTGCCTTTGCCGACGCCTCCAATCGATGGCTAAATGGATGAGGCACAAAACAGTGCAGTTAGTATGGCAACGCCACTTCGTGAGAGCTGCCTGACGGGGAGGAAGGCACCGTACGTTGCACGACATCTCGCCGACGGTCGAGAGCTTCTGTGTCACAAGCGCCGTGCGTGCGCCTATAGAACAGCACATATAGCTCAATCATGAGTCGCCTGTTGGCATACACATATCTTGTCCATGCAGCTACACGCACCGGCACGCGCGGCCGCGGCGGCCGCTTCGCATCCGGCGTGGCCGCCGCCGACAACCACGACATCGAACTCGGCCACTTGCGGCGCCGCCGCTGAGCTGAGACTCCGCAGCGCGAGTGGCGCGACTTGGAGACGCGCAGACGGCGCGAGCGAACTGCCCGTCAGTCGCGCGTGCGGACGCAGCAGCAGCGCGCGCGCGCGGCGCGGACGGCTCCACATCGTCAGTCGGTCTCACGTTGCAGAGTTGCCCGCCCACTCGTTTGGGGTTTGACAGCCATCACTCTGATACTGTACGTGGACCACATATATTGGAAAGTTGAGTATGGAAGCAACACACTTGTCTACGGTATGCGCCATATCTACTGGGTCTTCTTGGCGGCCGCCTTGGGCTGGTCCGGGATCCGCTGCTGGATGTCCTCCTGCTTGCCGGTCTTGAGCAGCATGTAGCCCATGAAGAGGAAGAGCACGTACCAGTACACGTGGAGCAGCTGCAGCATGCACAGCATGGCGTTGATCGGGTGCAAAAAGACCATGGACACGCCCGGGTTCACCTGGGGCACGACCACGACGGCGTTGTAGATGAGGTCGCGCGGGAACACCCACAGGCGCGTGTAGCCCCAGGTCGCGAGCAGACCGAGGTACATGACCACGGTCAGCGGCGTGTTGCCCGTGTCCACGACCGACTTGATCGCATCTAGAAAAAAAAAAGAACGAACGCATGGGTTAGTCAGTCCGGTAGGAACCCCAAAGTACTAATGATCGCCAGCGACGTACAGGCGGCAATGTCGCCAATGTCGTGGAGGTACGCGACGAGCGCGCCCTTGGCGGTGTAGTTGGCGAGGAACGAGCTGCCGATGAGGAAGATCGTGGCCACGTGGTGGAGCAGCATCTCCAAAAAGTCGTTGCGGATCGGCGTGAGCAGCAGCATGTAGATCAGGCTGTGCGTGTGGTAGCCGAGCTGCACGAGGAAGTAGAGCTTGAGCTGCGGCGACGGCGGCTCGTCGATCACGCGGAACGACTCGACCACATCGCCACTACCGCCGAGCGACTTGGGGAACCACTTTTCGTCCTTCATGATCGAGAACCCCACCGCCGTGATGCCGACAAAGTAGAGGAACTTGAAGAGCACGGTCGCGAAACGCTCGACGCGCTCGGTCGTGCGCTTCTTGGGCGCGAGCACGACGCGGCCGATGGGCTGGAAGACCTTGGCCAACACGTACCGCAGCGCGACGATCACGAGCGCGATGCCCAGCCCGATCGGCAGGTCCGCGAGCTGCGGCATGGCCGGGTCGTCGGCGCGGAACGCCGCGCGCTCGCGCATGACCGAGACGCCGTAGATCTCGCACACGAAGATGGGCGCGAGCAGCAGCGTGAGTGCGAGCAGCACGCGCTCCTTGGCGTTGAACTCGAGCTTCATCTGCGTGGCCATTGGCTCCTGTCCTGGCGAGCGGGGTGGCGTGGGCGGTGCGGCGGGAAAGCGACTCTGCGGTGTTCGGCTCATCGCCGTGTCTGCTGGGAGTCGGGCTGGAAAAGGGAGGGAAGGAAGTTTGGACCTCTTTGACACGTCAATGCAGCCCACACGGTGGTCTCATAAACGCATGTGAGCTACACTATGGAGCGTTCTAGATTCTGAGATGGTGGTGTTGTGTTTGTAGAATCAGGCGTCTCACATGGCTACATCTTCTGGGAACCGCGCTCTCGCCGTCATGGAGCGCCACTGGTAAGCAGAACGTGGATCTTTAGCCTCTGGCGACTGCGGTGAACAGTACAGTCCGTTAGTACGACGTACATCTCTCCGAATCGTTCCAGCCATGATCCTGCTCTCGCGGGCTCAACTTGAGCCTCAAGTGAGCCCAAGGTCCGTCCTCGGCTGTTGTCGGTCACAACGAGGGATCGGATGGAGCATCTGAACGGCTTCTGAGTCTGCGAAGAGGTCCAGTTCTGGGCCAGAACTTCTGCCAGAACTTCTGGCAAGGTGCGTTTCCTAGTGTTTGTGCCGATCCCCAGGCGCCGCAATCCCTCGCCTCGTGCAAGTACCGTACATACACATACACAGTGCTGAGACCAACCCTTCCGCGCCACATGATGAGTCTGAAGTGGGTCGCCTGATGTGGGTCATCGTGTGGGTCGTTTCAGATCCCGGTCGCACCTTGTGTTTCACGTCGTATCTTTCGTCTCGTCGTTCTTGTCTGTGGCGTTCTTCCCGCGAGCCGAACACGACGTGACAGCGTCGTCACAGATATGGCTACGGCAACAAGGCGCGCGATGACGGTAATCGGTGAGGATGGAGGTATGTAGTGGTGAGAATATCCTATTGTGTCTGCTAATGTGCGAGGGGGGTCCCAATGGACGGAATACTATGCATGCAGCGGGAGAAGAACCTTCGCTCTCTCGTCTCCTGCCTGTCTCTCTACGGGGCGGGCGCTGCCAAAGCGCGCGTTGTCGTGCGGGCTTAGGCGGTCTTCTTCTCCACGACGTGCTTGTCCTGGATCTTGTTCTGGATGTCCTCCTGCTTGCCGGTCTTGAGCAGCGTGTAGCCCATGACGAGGAAGAGGCCGTACCAGTAGATGTGCAGCATCTGCAGCATGCTGAGCATCGTGTTCATCGGGTGGAGGAACACCATCGACACGGACGGATTCACCTCGGGCAAAATGAAGACGCCGTGGTAGATCATGTCCGGGAAGACGTACAGGCGCGAGAAGCCCCACGACACGAGCAGCACGATGTACATGAACACGACCAGCGGCGTGTTGCCCGTGTCCACAATCGACTTGATGGCGTCTGCACAGGCAGCCAGCACGGAATCACATCAGTCTCTCCAGCAAGGATCAGCACCAACAAAAAGTACAAAGCGCAAACGTACAGCCCGTGACGTCGCCAATGTCGTGGACAAACGCGACGAGCGCGCCGGGCGCCCAGTAGTTGGACAGGTACGAGCAGCCGATGAGGAAGATCGTGGCGATGTGGTGGACCATCATCTCCAAAAAGTCGTTCCGGATCGGCGTGAGCAGCAGCATGTACACGAGGCTCTGGAAGTGGTAGCCCAGCTGCAGCAGCGTGTAGTACTTGACCGCCGTGGTCGGCGGGATGTCGAGCGTGTAGAAGCAGTTGACCATCTCGCCCGTGCCACCGAGCTGCGGCGGCAGCCAGTTCTCGTCCTTCATCACGTAGTAGCCCACGCTCGTGATACCCACAAAGTACCTGTTCACCTCATAAAACACAAAAAAACATGAGCCCGCAGTCGCAAACGAGGAGATGCCTCGGCCGCCACTGCACGTACAGGAACTTGAAGAGCACGGTCGCGAAGCGCTCGACGCGCTCCGGATTGGTGCGCTTGTTGGGCGCCAGCACGACGCGCCCGAGCGGCTGGAACGCGCGCGTGAGCACGACACGCAGCACGAGGATCACGGCCGAGAACGCGAGCGCGACCAGCAGGTCCACAAAGTGCGGCATCTCGTCGTACTTGGCGCGGAACGCCGCGCGCGCGCGCATGACCGAGACGCCGTAGATCTCGGTGAAGAAGATGGGCGCGAGCAGCAGCGTCATGGCCAGCAGCACGCGCTCCTTGGCGTTGAACCGCAGCTTCATCTCGGTCGCCATGGTGCTGCCTTGGACGGTGGACTCGCGATGGGGGGTCTATCCGGAGAACCCGTCTATCCGTGGCGCCGCGGGGGAACGAACCAACCTAACACAGGAAAATCGAAACAGCTGCGGGACTAAAAAACGTTCCAACGCGGGTGGGTGCGTGGCTCCACATCGAGCGGTGGAGCTGTGGAACAAAGATCGGATCCACAACGACGTGTGGAGTGACCCACATCTGGTACGTTAACTTCTGGCACGGCGGGTTGGAGGGGGTTACGGATTGCTGGGTTCTGGTTACAGCCTGGAGGTGGAAAATGCGCAGATACCGTTACCTAGGCGACCTCGTCCTCCCGCAGCCAACCCGTCCATCCGATTGAACCCATTGGTGCTTCCGTTGCGGGAGCGGATGCTGATCATGGCTGCAGCGCATTGACGAAGGAGCCGGCGCGGTGGGTGGGGAGAAGAAGGCAGAATAATGGTACACGCCGCTACTCCGGATTCGCCTCTCAGCGGAGAACAATCCTCGCATGGAACGGTTTTCTCTCGGATCTCTTGCGTCAGAAAGACTCGGCAGCTGAGCCGTGGTTAGCTTAGTCAGTTGACTTCGAAGTGCCACCCGTGCTCTATGTAGTCTAACAATAGAACCGGGACCTAAACTGACTGTAACCCTAAAAGTTACATTCGGTTCGACCAGCGCATGGCCGGGCGTTCCGGCTTCGACTCTCGCCTGGAGTGTTTGCTGTTTCCAAACACCCCCAGTCAGTCTGTGTCGGATCGAGCCAACGTGCACTTCCGACTCACACTTCCCCAAGTCGCTTCAGCGCCGAACGAACTGACGCCGGCGTGTGCAACACGCGACGCGCCCATCTCTGTCAGCCGCCTGAAATGCGTTTCCACAGGTATAGTTCAATATGATCACTCTATGGAATAAAAAGTTAGACCGACCGTATTGTGGGATATATCGGGTATGACAGTATTTTGACCGGTCGCCGGGTGACACCGGCGAAGTCAGGGCGATGCGCGGCACGACTGACGTGCGCGCTCCGGGGGATCCACACCTGCGCGGCACCCGTCCATGAGACCTGCGCAGCTCCGCTCCGGAATGTACGGTATGAAGGGGCACGTGTCGAGCGCGCCGTTGGTTTTCAACTGCCGCCACGGTCTCTCATTTTCCATTTGGTCGCATTCGTCTCACATATTCCACCACACCTCCACCACCACCACCAATAACGATGCACTCGCTGCCCACCACGAGCTCCGCCAGCGCCGTCAAGTGCGTGGCGCTCAAGCACAAGCTGCCGACGCAGTTGCGCCACAAGCGACCAAGCAACGCTGTCCCAGCGCAGACAACCGCGCCGTGCTCCTCCACGCAGCGCATCAAGGTCGACGAAGAACTGCTCGCGACCGTGCTGCGCGTGGCGCTCGAGACGAGGCTGCGCCGCGAGCGGCTGCGCGCGCGGCCCAGCGCGCTGGCCACGCGCGCACTGCAACGCGCGGTCACGGCGCTCGACGAAGAGCCCGCCGTGCGCGAGCAACTCACGGCGCACAAGGCGCAGTTCGGCTTCCGCGACGCATTAGGCCAGCTTGGCCGCCGCCACCACCAATACTAACTTATTCCACACGCCGATTAGCCTTTGGAGCTGTTCAAAATATCACATACTAAACCAAACCAAGCTAATCACCTTCGGATCTGTTTCGGCTTTCTTTTTGCGGTGGGTGATCCATTCGCTAATCAGACAGAACCATGGCCGCCACGACGTCGGCGCCGCGCCGCGTCTTCTTCTCGCGCAGGATCCCCTACGCCATCGGTACGGTACTCTAGACCTAGCGCATCATCGCGATACCTACGGCGTCTGCGCAATGCGGCCGGAGGGTGCCACTTCCCCCTCTCCTCCCTCTCCTCCTCCTCCTCCCCTCTCTCTTCGTCATTGCTCATCTGTCCTACCCCCTTCTTCTCCCTCGTAGAGCGCTTCCAGCAGCTCCTGGGCGCCGAGCAGCTCGCGCGTGTCGAGATCGCGAGCTTCGACGACGCCGCGCAGCATCCCGCGCGAGCAGCTGCTGCGCGAGGTGCGCGGCTGCGCGGGGCTCTTCTGCCTGCTCACCGACCGCATCGACGCCGAGCTGCTGGACGCCGCCGGGCCGGCGCTGCGCGTCGTCTCGACCATGTCCGTGGGCTTCAACCACGTGGACGTCCCGGCGTGCGCGGCGCGCGGCGTACGCGTGGGCAACACGCCCGGCGTGCTCGATGTGTCGACGGCCGAGACCGCCGTCGCGCTCACCTTCGCGGCCAAGCGCCGGCTCGTCGAGTGCGTCGACAGCGCGCGCTCGGGCGGCTGGGGCGTGTGGCAGCCGTTCCAGTACTGCGGCTCGGACATCTCGGGCAGCACCGTGGGCATCGTCGGGCTCGGCCGCATCGGTCTCACCTACGCCAAGATGATGAAGTTCGGCTTTGGCTGCAATATCGTGTACGCCGGGCCGTCGCCCAAGCCCGAGAACGAGGCGGCGCTCGGCGGCGACGTCGAGTACCTGCCGCTGGATGAGCTGCTCGCGCGCAGCGACATCGTGAGCGTCCACGCGCCGCTGAACGAGTCGACGCGCGGCTCGATCAACGCGCGCGCGCTCGCGCTCATGAAGTCCAGCGCCGTGCTGATCAACACGAGCCGCGGCGAAGTCGTGGACCAGGACGCGCTCCACGACGCGCTCGCGTCGGGCAAGATCGCGACCGCCGGGCTCGACGTGACGACGCCCGAGCCGCTGCCCACGAGCCACGCGCTGTTCCAGCTGCCCAACTGCGTCATCCTGCCGCACGTGGGCTCGGCCACGGTCAAGACCCGTCAGGCCATGGCCGACATCGCCGTCCAGAACCTCGTCGCCGGGCTCCGTGGAGAGCCACTGCCGCACGAGGTCGTATAATCAACTGAAGAGACTTAGAGGATCGAAAGGCAGTGTATTTCATCTGAAGACGAGCACGTTCAGCGCTGCCGAATGAAGAGAAAGATCCCTGTATTCGTTTAAAAATCGCCGCCAAAGTCTCCTCCAGTGTCGCCTCCTCCGCCGCCACCGCCGTAGTCGCCTCCTCTTCCTCCGCTGCTGTATCCGCCGCCGCCTCCACCGTAGTAGTAGTGGTCGGTGTGGTGGTGGCCACCGAAGCTGTTGGCGACCATCATGCCCGTGGCCAGGCCCGCGACCGCGCCCAGACTCCCAGCGGCCATGGAACTACCACCGCTGGAGAGGCCGTAGCCGTACGGAGACGCGTAGGGAGCCGGGTAGTAGGCCGGCGCCATCGCGGGCACGGCGTACGGTTGGTACACCGGTGGCGCCTGCGCGTACACCACACCGGGCTTGGGACCGCTGAGCACGTCGTACGCGCCGCCGGCGCCTCCAAAGAAAAGTCGCGTCGGGTGCGAGGCGTCGCGCCGCCCGCAGCAGCACGCACCGAGGCAGCAGCAACCGACGAGCAGCGCAACACCAAGCGCAAGGCCACCGCCGACGCTGCCGCTGGTGTTGTGGTTGCTGTGGTTGTTGGTGTAGGGCGCGTTGTTGGCGCTTGGCGCACGCGTCGGAGCCGCCGGCCGCGGCGAGCTGCGCGAGCACTTGCACTCGTAGTTGGTGACTTTACACATCGCGTCGCGCGGACAGCAGCAGCGCTGCCGCTGGCTGAGCTTGTCGAGCCAGTTGCCGCAGAACTGGCCCGGACCGTCGAGGTACGCGTGCGAGCAGTCGCCCGAGGCCGCGCACACCTGGCAGCCCGAGAGCGTCGGCGAGGGCGATACCGACGGCGCCACAGTCGCTGGGGGAGCAGAAGGCGGAGGCGACGTGGTGGCTGGCAGTGCTGGCGGAGGCGGCGTGGTGCTCGTACCGTTCGTGTCCGCGGCGCGAGCGAGCGCTACGTAGAGCAGCAGGAGCATAAGGCAGACCCAGGACGCTTGGCAGCGACCACCACCATGGCGACCGCCGCGCGCCATGGCTCGGCGATCCCTGGAGCTCTAGAAGGCCGAGAATGAACTCAAATAACGATCTCACATGTTCAATGGAGTTGCAGTCGCGTCGGAGTCGGTGGATAAGGAGTGTCCAGGCTGCCATAGGCAGGGGCACTAAAGATAGCGAGACCTGTTGGCGCCAGACGACCGAAGAACCAAGTTGAAGTTACTATTTTGTGCAGCTACTTTATTCTGATCGCACGGTAGACGCCAAAAATTCACACTCACAGCTTGGTACCCAGGGCGGCTATGGATATAGTGCTGGTCGCCAGGCGCAGCACGCGGAGCCCTTTCTGGATGAGCATCTGATACCAGTAGATCTGGAGCGCGAGCAGCAGGCTCAGCATCGCGCTCATCGGTGCCAGGTACAGCATCGACACGTAAGGGTCGCGCACCACGATTTCCACAAGCACGGCGCGGAGGCACTCGCGCGGGTACACGAACAGCCGCGTGTACCCCCAGCTGAGTAGGAACACCAGTAGCATGGTCGCTGCGACGCGGTGGTGGCGCGAGTCCGTCCCCAAGAGGAGGAGATCTGGAGGATGAAGGTCACGAAGACACGGTCAGATGCCTGGAAGGTCACGTGAGCGATTGAGAGCCATGCGAACGAGCGAAGTACGTACAGCGGCCGACGTCGGCTGCGTCGTTGAGAAACGTGATGACAGCACCGATCGCAAGGTAGTTGACGAGGTACGCGGCCCCGACGAGCTGCATGCTCGTGAGATCGTGGATCACAAAGTCCATCGTATCGTCGTCCACGGGCTTACACAGCAGCACGAACACGAGGTTGTGTGCCAGGTACGCGAGCTCCACGAGTATGTAGAGCCGCAGCGCTCGAGATGGCGGCGACGTCGTGGTCGCCAATGCCTCGGGAACCTCGCCCGTACCACCTAAGGAAGCTGGGAACCACGGCTCGTCGCGCTGGAGCCAGAAGCCAGCGACCGTCATGATTGTGAAATAGATGAGCTTGAAGATTGACGTCGTGAAGCGGTCGACGCGGAACGCGTTCGTGCGGAACTTGGGGGGCAACGCCTTGCGTGCGACCGCCTCGAGCGAACGGATCGCCGTACCACGCAGCGGCACAAACGCCAGTGTGAGTAAGAGAGAGACCGCGAGGTCCACGGGCTGCGGCATGGACGACCCGAGCGGCAACAGCGAGGACAAGTCGGCTTGGAACGCCGGGTTACACTGCCGCATGGCGCGCACGCCCGCAGCCAGGCAGAAGAAGAGCGGCACGAGCGGCGTGGTCAGCAGGAGCAACACGCGCTGCTTAGTCGTGGACGGGAACGCCCGGGTGTCGGTCTTGGGCGCGGCGGGCCTGGCCATCGTTGGGCTCGGAGCGAAAGAGAAAGTGAGTGTGATTCCCAGTCGCGCGCAAGCGTGTTCTAGACTCATCGCTAAACGGCCGATCCTCGCTCTGCACACGCAGAGGGGAGCGTTCCCTTGGAGTGGCGTCGAGAGGGGCAGTTACCTCGCGAGTTGGATGGCGTGGGCCGGGGCGGCCCAGCCCATCCCCGGCCACGGGAGAGATGAATCATTCCAGTGGAATTTCCACATCATTATTGTACGGTATGAGGCAGCTGGGTTGACGACTCTCACCGAGAGTGTTCCGCACACTGATTTGAATTTTCGATGAGATATCAAACTCTATGAACTCGGCCTGTCCGAAAGAGGAAACGAGCGACGATCCTGAGGGGTCACACCGCCAGTCGGGAAGGCTAAGTGAGACACCAAGGCCATGGCTCCACCGGAGGAACAGCACGAGGTCGCGTCCAGGCTGCATTTTCCATCGCTCCAGCTACGTAGCACTCCCTGCCCCCTCGAGTACATACACTTTACAGCACCCCAGAAGCTGACTAGCGCCGCGTGGCCGTTCCAGGCAGCGCTCCAAGCCGACCACCACACAATCGCGCTCGCACTCGCCGCCTCGCTCCTCGCTTCGTGGCTGTTCGTTCGGCCGAGTCGCGCGCGTCGCGCAGTCGCGTCGCTCCCGCGTCCGCGCGGGTCGCTGCCGGTGCTGGGTGCGTCCCTGCTGCTGCTCCGCAACCACCGCCAGAGCATGCACCGGTGGCTGTACGAGGAGGCTCTGCGGCTCGACGGCGCGGCGTTCACCGTCGATCTGCCGACGCGTCCACCGCTTGTCGTGCTCTCCACGGCCGCCGCCATCGAGGACGTGCTCAAAACGCAGGTCCACAAGTTCGGCAAGAGCGCCAACTTCTCCGAGGCGGTCGCAGACGTGTTTGGCGAGGGCGCGTTCGTGGCCGACGGCGCCAAGGGTCTCCACCAGTGTCGTCTCACGACCCACTTCTTCGCGCAGGCCACGATCCGCCGCATCACTGAGACCGCAGTGGTCTTACGCACCACCAAACTGTGCAGCATCGTGCGCGATGCCTCTGTCCACGGCCGGGAGCTCGACATCAAGCATGTGTTTGAGTTGTTCGTGAACGACGTGACCATGACCACGGGCTTTGGCGTCAACCGATAGTTCATGGTGAACACGACCCACCACGAGTTCCTCACGCGCTTCGATCGCGCGCGTCAGGTGACGCTCTTCCGTCAGCAGCAGCCAGCACCGTTGTGGAAGCTCAAGTGATTGCTACGCGTCCGCGACGAAGGGCAGCACATCGAAGATGTCGCGTGGCTCGAAGCCTTTGTGTACCAGATCAGCCAGGAAGTCCTGGCGCGCCATGCTGCCTCAAAAGACGTCGCTGGCGACGACGAGCCCGACGATATACTCTCGCTCTTACTCCATAAATCTGACGACCAGGTCTACGTCAGTGAGCTACGAGATATGGCGATGGTACTCCTAGCGGCCGGCCGCAAGAACACGACGTACGCATTCTCGTGGGCCGTCACCATGGCCATGCAGTACCCAGAGACGCAACACAAGATCCGCGACGAGCTGCATGCTAACGTACCCGAGCTCCTGTGCGGCAAAATCGACGTGCCGACCATGGAACAAACCGCGCGGCTCGTGTACCTCGACGCGTTCGTGCGTGAGACCGTGCGACTCAACACGATCGTGCCGATCAACACGCGCGACGCCATGAAAGATGTGGAGCTGGCAGACGGTACGTTCCTCGCCAAGGGCACACAGGTGCTGCTGTCGTTTTACGGCATGTCGCGCCTGCCGTCCACGTGGGGTGCCGACGCGACTGAGTTCCGACCCGAGCGCTGGATCGACGCCACGACGGGCAAGTTGCGCGCCACATCGCAGATGGACCTCATTGCGTTCAGCACCGGCCGCCGCGTGTGTCCGGGCAAGCACTTTGCGATCCTCGAGATGAAGATGGTGCTGGCGGCGCTGCCGAGCAAGTTTGAGTTCGCGTCGCGCGACGACCCGCGCGCGTTTGACGAGGACGCGACCATCGCGCTGTCGATCGCGGGTCCGCAGTTTGTGCAGCCAATGCTCGTGTCTCGGGAAAGCGGGTGTCTGTAGACTGCGTGAAGGGGAGGGCACCTCAGGGTTGTCTACAATACTACTCGCAGTATGTCATCAGCCAGGATGACACTGATCACATTTTTCATAAGGTCATTTGTGTTGCAATATGAAATACACCGGCTGCTGTATTGTGGTGCTGCTTAGTACAATATAATAGATCCGACCTGATTAGCCTCGCTGCATGGCATGTAGATTGGCGGACGCGGAGACCGAATTAGAAGGCACCCAAGGCAAGCAATTGCTCATGATCTGGCCGCGCGCTTGGAGCGGGGTTGGTCTCGAAGGCGATTCGCCCCCATGCAGCAGCAGCAGCAGCACAGCGCGATCCCGAGCACCACGAGCAGAAGCAAGCCGCCAAGAAGCAACCACATGTCAGTCGCCGAGAGACCGTCGCTCGGTGGTTCGAACCATCGTGGGTCCTCCTCGCACCTGCACGCGGTGTCCACGACGCCGCACACGTCGTATCGAGAACAGCAGCACAACTTTTCCAACTGCACTGTCTTATCGAGCCAATTGCCGCAGTATCTCGCCTCCCCAGTCCCGTACACCGGATGCTCCAACGCACGTGAGCAGTTGCCGTTCACGGCGCAGTCCTCGCACCCGGATAGCGTCGGCGCGGGCGTCGGCCAGAGCTCCGACCCCGTCGGAGTCTCGGTCGTGTTGGTGGCATTCGCCGGCCGGTCGGTCGCAGTGGTCGTCGAAGCGGTGAGAAGAAACAGAACCACCAAAAGCAGAAACGAGCGGCAGCGCACAGCCGTCATTACAACCGAAGGATGCGGTGAGGCTGTACGATACGGCGTCCAGCACGCGGAGACGCGGGAGGGGAAATGACGGAGCGGCAACGTGGAGGCATTCTCAACGCGCCGGTGGGTGGAAAACAACATCTTGGAATAGAGGTCAAGAATCTTATCCGGCTCCGCGGTTCCCACAGGTCGGGAGATTGCGTCTTATATCGCGAATAGGGTACACAGCCCAGCCAATACTCTCTAGGGGCTACGCTATTGAGTGGTTATTCGTGTCGCGTCCCTGTGAGTGCTAAACACAGCGCGATTGCAGGGCTCGAGAGCTGTTCGTCGTTAGTAGCTTGGTAACGCCGGATTGGCTAGAAACTACTCGAGAGGGATCTCATCCCACCACTTCTCGTGTCTGATGAACTATTCTCGCGATGCTGGCGGAGTGCATCAGGGTTCAAGCGGCAGTTGAGCGCTAAATTCGCTGCTTGTTTGGCGGGCAGATTGAACCGCATGGTAGACGCTAACGGACGGGGCGGCTCATGTGAACAAGAGTAGTTAGGCGTCTTGTATTCCATTGACGGTGACCATGAAAGCGCCCACGCCCTCAGTAACGTCTAGTGACGTCAAGAGAACCAAGGACTGCTCCACAACTCAGGACACATAACGGCAAACAGACCGATCAGGACTGGGACTCAGCAGGCGACCCTCCGATCGTCTCACCTAAGCTGGTTGGGGCCTCCGATGGTCTCACATAAGCTGGTCTCACACGCAGGTGGAGCTCATCACGTCCTGCGCACTCCGCTGCTTGTGCCAGTGCACACACTTTCCACGCGCCAGTCCAAGCGACTTGAAGGTCCTCGGTGTATGTATATATGTATCTGTGTGCGTGTGTGTTTTGAGCCCCTTCGCCATATTGGCGGCATTGACAGCCATTTGCTGAATAGGGCGCGATCGGCGATTGCGGGACTGAAGAGCTCTCCATTTTCTCCAGTCGTTGGAAGCTGGTTAAATGAGATCTCATCCTACCACATGTCACATGATGCGTGCTGTAAATTCTGTACAGTACGAAAATGAGACTAGAGTCGTCCGAAGTCGACTCGATGAGTCCTACCAAGGACGCTCACGCTCACCAGTGCCCTGTGACACTAAGACGACTGGGTACTGTTCCACGGATCAGGATATGAGTCAACCAACGGCGTATACCAAGGGCCAGGATTGAGAGTCAGTTGGCGGCCAGCCGATATACGCTCGTAGGCTGCCCCGTCGTGCCTGTGGCGCTCACCACTCTCGTCCCCGACCGCGTGTGCCTGAACAAGCGCTCTAAGGGATTGTCGAGCAAAACGTGGTGCTCGCGGCGGTGACAATGATGCAGTTTGAGTGTGTGGAGCTCAATTACAGTTGTTTTATGTAGTGTCCTATCGATGGTACTCGCTGCACTTCTTCGTAGTTTCGAGATCGCATCTCTTGTCGACCCGCGCACGCGACGAGAATGAACGCGACCGTCTTCCTTTTGATCAGGAGACACGCGAGACGAACACTTTGTTTAAAATCTGGTTTCGCCCTCGAGGTGCGTTCGCCTGCGGGTTCGGGTCGCTCCAGCGCACCGCCAACGTGCCGCTCATGCAGCAGCAGAACACGACCCCCAAGAGCATGAGAAGACCCAAACCGATCAGCAGAAGGTACGCCCCAGTTTCCGACACGCCGTCGCTCATCGCGACGGTTGCTGTGAGTGGGTTCGAGACGGCGTCCTGCACGCGGAGACGGAGGAAGGAAATTGGCAGAGTGGCACCTTGAGGTGAGGCCCGTGCCGACGCGTGAGCGGTTCTTGTCCGGGTCCGCAGTGCGGGCAAGTTGGGCGATTGCGTCTGGGGGCACCGACTTCAGGGCGTCCCCCCGTCGTTGCTAAACACAGCGCGATCGCTAGGTCGACAGAGCTGACCATTTAGTATGCTTCTGATCGAAATTATCATCGCTATGACGGAGGAGGGTCCTAGGGTCCAAGCTGGGTTGTGTGCTAAATTTGCTATTTTTTGCGTGGTGGACGGATAGTAAACGGAAAAAGACGGACCGTAGTTTTTTTATCGTGAAGTGCAGTAGCCAAGCGACTCAGAACACACAAGCCCGACCTCCGATGGTTTCACGTTGCCTATTTTCGAAAACGGATATGAGCCTTTTGGCTGGGAGAGTGGCAGTCTTACTCCTCTCCACTTCGTCCTCGCTGGATTTCGACCCAGTTCCTGCACAGAGAGAGGAAGAACTATTCTTGCGACTACGAGGGTGGCGTCTCACGACTTGGCGTCTCACGACTTGGCGTCTCACGACTTGGCTGCGCGTATCTTGTGTGCCATGAGCTGAATCCCTTTAAGGACGCTTACCACCATCTTTTGCTGGATGGGCTCCAGTGGTAGTACCAAGACAACCAGGTCCTGGAACAGACACCCAGTCTGAAACTGGTGATTTTCCGGAAGAAGAGCGAACAGGGGCGCCCCCCATCGGCTTCACGTGGTTCCCCTGCGCAACCTCCAGTCCGAAAGATCGCTCGCGTCCTGGCTTTGTGCTTGAGGGGCAGATCTCTCCGCTGGAAACACGTGGTTACTGATACCCTTCCGAGAGTGGACCGCGCGTCGTGCAATCGTAGCCGGGCATGGTCGAGAAAGCAATCCCGCGTCCACAGGATCATGGTCACCCGCGCGACTCTGTCCGTTCCGCGCGGTCCACAACCCACAGGGACCCCACAGGGACCCCACCCCTGCAATCCCGCCACATCGGGTTCTTTCCTCCCCAGTGAGCAGCGCCCACCACTCTCCAGATCTCCAGGAAACCCGCCATGAAGCCCGCACCCGCCACGGCCGAAGCGAAGAAGGCGTTCCCGTACACGACCAAGCAGCGCGTGCTGCTCGTTCTCACGGTGCCGCTTGTGCCGCTCTACTTCTGCGTGGACGCGGGCGTGCGCGCCATGCGGCAGAGCAACCCGGCGTTCCAGGAGACCACGACGGCGCCCGGCTCAACCTCCGTCTCGTTCCTCTCGTTCTCGTCACCCATGCCGCAGCCCGAGGACCTGGTGCTTGCGCTCGTGCTCGCGCTGGCGCTCGTGCCGCTGCGCTCTCTGATGATCCGCGTGCTGGAAACGGTCGCGCGCAAGGCGCTGCCACCGACATTCCGCACCAGCGCGTTCCGCGTGGACCGCTTCGCGACCTCCATCTTCAAGCTCGTGTACTTTTCGATCATGGTGGGCGTCGGCTTCTGGCTCCAGCTGGACGAGCCGTGGTTCCCAGTGTCGCTGGGCGGTTCGGGCGCGGTTGCTCAGGCGTTTGTGGTGCCCACGCGGCCGTACACGCACGCGCTGCGGCTGTACATGCTCGTGGAGCTCGCGTACCTGGCGCACAACCTCGTCTTCGTGTTGGTCTGCAAGCCCGTGGACGACGACACAATGGACTTTGTGATCCACGACCTCACGGGCATGCTGCTCATCGGCAGCTCGTACCTTGTCAACTATCTCGCGATCGGCGCCACCATCACGTTCCTCAACGACGCCGCCGACGTCGTCCACTGTACGTGTGATAGCTGTGCTCATGCTGGTTCCCTCATGCTCACTGTAGCTTGCAACTTGTAGATCTGCTGCTGTTGGCCACGGACTCGCGCCGCTTCCACGCCGTCGTGCCGCTGCTCGCGGTCTTCCTCGTCGGCTGGGGGTACACGCGCCTCCACGTCTTCCCGCGCGAGTGCCTCTGGGGCATGGTCCGCGACGCGCCCGTGGTGGACCCGTACGTGTCGATGCTGTACCTCCACCCGACCAACGCGATGCTCAGTCTGCTGCTCGGGCTCCAGATCTACTGGTACCAGATGCTCGCGCGCAAGGGCCTTCGCGTGGCGCGTGCCACCGCTAAAGACCGCAAGCTGCTGGCCGAGACCGCCAAGGCTCGATGAAGATGACGATCCTTCTCAGACGATGGACTGTATTCAATACAAGTTTCGTTCGTCTTCATCTCGCAACCACGCGCCGTCGCGCTTGCTTCTCCTTGTCCTTGCGCCAGCCGTAGTAACATCCGCAACAGCACAGCAGCACGATCGCGCACAGACCCACAGCGATCCAATTAGCGATCTGCACGAGCGCCTTGGAGATGCTGTCTTACCGCGGTGGCTCCGACTCAGGGTAGTTGCTCACCGGACTCACGCCGTCGCAGGACGTGGGCGAGACGCGGCACTTTCGAGCTGAGATCGCAGCAGACGCCTGTTTCGATCATTCAGAGTCCGCACAGAACCTGGGACGGTGGAGACTGCGGCATCGGCAACACGAAGCTTGAGTGTGTGAGCTCCTTTGTGTCGATGAGTCTCCGTTGGAAGAGCGTGCCGGATATCCTCTGTACACCCGTAGTGAAGTGCAGGTTCGTATTTCCTGTACAATATCTACGTATTCGTCCGACCAACAGGATTCCTTATGTGGCCTACTGGGCGCATTCAAGTGTTATTACACTCACGTCGAGTTCCCGTTGGGCGGGCCCGACGCATCCACCCTGATATGTCCGCGCTGTCGGGAATCTTTCTTGGCAACATCGTCAGAAAGTCGCCGCCATCGGGGTCCCTCGCGGTCCATTACGTCGCGCATATCATGCAGACGGCACGACACTCCCAGCGTGTGATTGGCGGCGGCGCGCCGCCGCGGCGCCAGCTGGGCGAGCCGCGTACGTGGCAGCGATGGCGTCAGAGCCGAATGCTGCGGTTCGCGACGGCTCGTTTGTTGAAGCGCGGCCAGTACCGGGGACCGTGAGCCGTGGAAATCCAGCTCCGACGTACTAGGGCAGTTGTCCGACGCGCACTGCGTGGTAGTGTCGCGGGAACATGCCGCGTGATCGCAGCGCCGGCTGATTGTGAAAGCAATCGAAAGATCGGCGCCCACCACGCCAGTTACCAATCGGTCGTCGAATTTGCAGAGGCTCGGGTGGCGGAGCCATCCGCTGGGAAGCTCGCTGGGCCCCGCTCGCGGGCGGTTCGCGCCCTACGTGGTGCCTCGGGCGCTTCAGAGGGAGTCCCGCTACAACGTCCTCACAGTCAATCGCTGATGGGATCAGCGCATTCCTGCGAGTCCTTGGTGAGCGGCGCTTTGTCCAGAAACTGTCCGCTCTAACGCAGGAGCCTGTATAATTGAATGCCTCCATCGATGAGATCGTCACGTTCTCCTCGCTTATCGTTGAGTAGGTACCTTCGAAACCAAATATGTCACCCATCGGACACCGTGTCGCAGGGCGCTGTAGACGAGCCAAGCACCGTCCGGGTGGGCAACAAGTCGGCGCAGACGCAGATCTTGGGACCGCTGGCACTTCGCTCCCTCGCGCGCACATAGACGCAGGACTCCGATTCAGGAGTGTTCTCCCGCGCGCCAAGGTGGCGGCCTCGCGTCCCGACTTGATGCTGTGTTTGCGTCGTGTGAGGCTCGCCACGTCAGGGCCTGGCTGAGGGCTCGTCCCGGGGCCTAGGCGTGACCGCTCCCGCCGTCACGTCGGAGACGAATCTCGACCGCTCCACTGGTCGACGCTCGCCCGGGCCTTGTGCCCTCGCCCGCTCGACCTGTTCCCTCGTGCCGCTTTGTCTAGCCAGCGTGGCCAGCCAGCCACTTCCCAACGCGCCGCCTCGCGCCCAGTCCTCCTCCTCTCACAAGCTACCACCATGGCGTCCCTCGCGGCCCCCGCCACGCCGGCGGTCGTCTTCGACACCAAGCAGCGCATCTTGGCCGGCGCCACCGCCACGCTCGTGCCGCTGTTCGTGTGCATGGTCTCCGGTATCCTCACCACGCGCGAGCGCAACCCGGCGCTAACGGCGTCCCCGGCGATGCCGCGCGCCACCGACATGGGCATCGCCACAGCGTTCGCGCTCGCGCTGCTGGCGCTGCGGCCCGTGGCTGTGGACCTCTTCTCGCCGCTCGCGCGCCTCGCGCTTCCGGAACAGTTCCGCACGAACGACTTCCGCGTCAAGCGCTTTTCCACCTGGCTCTTCAAGATGACGTACTACACCGTGCTGGCCGCGGTTGGGTACTGGCTCCAGAAGGACGAGGCGTGGTTCCCCGTGTCGCTCGGCGGCAGTGGAGACGCGTCGCTGTCGTTCGCGATTGTCGACACGCCGCCCTCGTACGCGCTCAAGCTCTACGTGCTCATGACGTTCGCGTTCCTCATGCACAACCTGCTCTTTGTGCTCTTCTGCAAGCCGTTCGAGAGCGACACGATGGAGTACGTGGTCCACGACTGCACCGGCATGCTGCTCATCGGCACGTCCTACTTCGTCAACTACACGGCGCCCGCCGCGATCATCGCGTTCCTCAACGACTCGTGCGATATTTTCGCCTGTACGTACTCACTCCCCTCTCTGTTCGCGGACGAAACGATCGCATCTAACGCCTCTATGCTTCTTTTTCTCTCTATCTGTAGGCGCTAGCAAGATGGGCACGGACTCGCGCCGTATGGGGGCGCTCGCGCCGACGCTCGTGGGTTTCCTGTTCTCGTGGTGGTACACGCGGCTCTTTGTGTTCCCGACCGAGTGCCTGCGCGCGCTCATCGTGGACGCGCCGCGCCTCGACCCGCACGTGTCGATGCTGTTCCTGCAGCCTCTCCAGGGCATGTTCACGATCCTGCTCGTGCTCCAGGCCTACTGGTACTGGGGCATGGCGCGCAAGGGTTTTCGCGTGCTCTTCCAGGTCGCCAAGATTCAGAGCAAGGACCCCGCCGGCGAGAAGTCGGGCTGATTGTTCCTGTCTTTGCCTGGGAGCACCCGTTATCGTTAAAGAGCGTAAATGTTTAGTTGCCCCCCTGATTCAGTTTCACGCATCAAGCACGGAAAGCTAGCAAGTCGTTAGTGTGTCGAATCGGTACTATAGAGATGTTATAGGCGTTTCAATGGAATCACTCTCTAGCGCCAGTGTCTCTGTGGTGGTCATGACTACTTGAGGCTCTCCGCAGCGCGATCTTCGAATTCCCGCTGTAGCGATTTCTGTCACTGATCATTCCTCAATCGGAAACCGTACCCTGCGTTCTTCGTGGCTTGATGTTCCTTCGAGGGGGATTGTCGTGAACGCAGGATCGGCTACGAATCGGCTACGCTGCAGCATGAACTTTTGCGCCTGCGGTTTCCTCGGAGTCGCCTTTGGAGCTTCTGCAGCAGCAGCGCGCACAGCAACCGATCAGCGCGGACGCGAGGACGCCCCCAATGACTCTGCCGATGATGCGGCCCACGGTTCGCTCCGTGGGGTCGCTGGTTGACGCCAGCACACCTTGCACGAGCAGTGCCGCGCAGAGGAGGCAGAAGAACCGAAGCCGAGGAGCTGATGGGGACATCATGGAAAGTGGGCTTTCCTGATGAGGTGTGGCGAGACGGAATGGCAATGACGGAAGCTGTGCACGATGCGGAGACGGCTTTCCTGACAGACGGAGCCGCGCCCTCGTCCAAAGAAAAGTCGGATACGGCCCTGGAGCGTTTTATTTATCACAAGCGTCAAGATGCGCCGCTGGGCACCGACAGTTTCTGTTCGGTATTGATAGAATATGCGAGGAAGGCAGGGAATCCGTGCGAGTGAGACTCTGAGACGGCATGACCACGCTATGCCGCCCTGCAGTGTTACGTATGGACCTGGATACAAGAGACCAAGGTCTCTTGCTGAGACTCAAGCGGACGGCACGTCGAGCGAGCTCGACGATCGACTCTTGTGTGTGGGTGTCCACCACTGAGTACAAGTCCACTGCACTGTCTGTCGATGAGTGGTCCCCTGACGCAAAAAGATGTGTACTCCACCGTCAGCAACTCAGGGGAGACAAATCGTAGGCTAGGCTGGTTTTGTCCATTGTGCTACTTTCGGGATCAATATCCAACCTCTATCAGCACCAAAAGTAGTGGCTGATGGCTGAGACGGCGATACACGGCAAGCACAGGTCTCATGTGCCTCGCAGTGGCAAGTGTTTTCGACGTAAACACTCCCTGGAGTTGAAGCACGAAGGGATGGACGGAACTTCTACGCCATGTTCGACCGCAGCAGCGCGCTGAGGTGATAGGAAGTTGTGAGTCGATAGTCAGGCCAGCTTTACGGGAGCTGTATTGTAGACATTTTTTCAAGCATATCTGGGATTGTGTCGGCTAGCGGATGTGTCCTCAGCCAAGCTCTGAACGGCGCAGAGTCTGCTGGGGGATCGCAGGCATCCGCCATGAGAGTACCCGCCCTCGATGACAGCGATCACTCTTGTTCATTGATCGCCTGTCTGTCTCTGTTTTTGCTTTGGTGACAAAGTGTGGCCAAAAAGCAGGCTATGGGGCCGGATGCACTTTGGTCTCAGCTTCACCCTTCGAACCACCACAGCAGCAGCGCGCGAGGCAGCTCAAAAGCGCCGAGGCGGCGATGCCTCCGACGACCTTAAGGGCGACGCGGGTCCAGGCTCTTTCCTTGGCGTCATCGCTTGATGCCTGCACACCTTGAATCAGCAGCGTCACGCAAACAAATCCGACTGTTCGGAGACGCAGTGTCGACAGAGGCGCCATTGAAGCGTAGCTGCGAGAGGAACTGTGGCGAGAGACAACATCAGCAGCGGCCGTGCGCGCGATGCCGGGGTGGATTGGGAGATCACACGAGTGGCGCCTACGTCCAAAGAAAGATCGGATACCCCTTAGCGCTATAATTGTAGCACTTCACTGCAGGGTAGTATCATTCTTCTATTCGGTATAGATAGAGATGGATTGCACGCAACGCGGGGACACCTGGCGTGAGACTCACCGTCCAGTGGTGTCGCGACGGCCTGATGGTCAAGCGGCATGGTCAGGGTACCAAATGGCAATGCAACCATCACTGGAGCGACTTGTGACGTAATAGAGTCGAGTGGTCCGCTCGGGTGTGTGCGTCCACCACCGACCACCAGCCACCGTCTTCCAAGGTTTGGTCCTTGGCTCACGATGGCCACCACTGATGGTCCACAGACGGAGGGACTACTAATGGCGACAGGTTGCTGATCGTACATCGTACCGTTAGGTGGTTTAAACCCCTCGAATTCGAGGCTCGATCGAGATAATCAATCCACGAGTACGCCGACTTTTGCGACTGAAACGCTGGTATGCTCCCGTAGTCAGAGATACTGTGTGCATCTTTACGGCTTTGATGACGAGAAGCATTTTTTACATTCACCCGTTCATGAAAGATATGATATATGATATATAAACCGAGCCTTTCGCGACTGCTGTCATAGGTCACTACAGTCCTGGTCGCCTTCATACGCGTGAGGTCACCGTGCACGATGCAACGCCTTCTTGGACTGCAGCGGATATGCTCGCGCTGGGATTGCCGCTGTTGGAGTTATCGAGGCTGGGAGCCGACGACGCTCGCGCCTCCTGCTAATTCCCTGGCACAGCGACGGGCGCGATGGCGGTCAACGCGACCGGCTCGCCTTCGACCGCGCGGACCGTTGCGTCTGGTTTGTCGTCTTTTTTGCTTTTATCCGACTTGCGGCAGCATCGAATCAGCCAACTGATCACCAAACTGCCGCCGATGGCACCGAGCACTCTGGCCACGATTTTCCAGGTCCTGGATTCCGTGCCGTCCGTGGCCACCGCGCCATCGATGAGCAACGCCGCGCAGACCAGAAAGATGACTTGAAGGCGCGCGATGCGCTGCGTTGACGTGGATGTCATCATTGAGGAGTCGCGGGTATGTTGACTTGTGAGGGAATACGACGTGATTCAGCACGACAGAGCACGACAGAACAGACGTGACTCCCACAGCCACAGCATCAGGCGATCTTATCGTCTCCGTCGGATACTGTGCCTAAGATCGGATCGCTAGCTCTAGCTCGTAGAGGACGCGACACATGAGGACGATTGATTCAAGTAGCCAAGGGCGTCGAAGACGGAGTCAGCCCAGAACCTCGGTCCACGAAAATAGGTCTTTGGCACAGATCCGCTCATACAGTATCACTGTTCTGGGCTGACCTCGTTCGCTGCGTCCCCCGCATGAGCGGCTCAGAACGCCACAGAAGATGGACGGTGGCCGCTCCTCGACCCAAAAACAGCAGAACCCATCGGGAGCAAAACATGGAGCTGCCGCCACTGTTTGTTCTTGGGGTCGGCGTAGGTCTGGTTCAGGACCGCACAACCAGCCATTGAACACACACACGTTCGCGTTTCGAAGAGCATTGCCACTTCAATCGTGTTGAGCTTTATGAATCGCCTCCGCAGTCACCTCCCCCTCCTCCGGTGTCTCCACCGCCGCTATCGACGCCACCGCCGTCGTATCCGCCGCTGTAGCCGCCCGAATCGGCCCCGGCATCGTACCCACCACCGTAGTGGTACCCGCCGTCGCTCACGATGTCGGCAACGACCATGCCCGTGGTGATGCCCGCGACGGCGCCGACGCCCGCCGAGACGCCCGTGTAATGGTGGTGGTGGTGGTGATGGGAGTCATATCCGTCGTTGCCGTAGTCGTACACGGGCGCCGAGGGCACGGTCGTGTATGCGTAGTAAAAGTCACCGCCGCCGCCGCTTTCTGGCGCGTACACCGCACGCGGCTGCGGTCGCCCCGGCGCGGCGCGGTACGCTGGCACGGCCATGGGCACGCCACTGGGCGCCCCCGACGTGATGGGCTGTGCGGTCGCGTGGCCCCGCGACTGGCGGCGCTGGCGCGTGGCAGCGCGAACGGTGCACCAGCAGAGCCCGAGAGCGCAGCTCAGGAATGCGGCGGCGCCAGCGCCCACGCCGATCCAGGCGCCCGTGGAGAGTGTCTCCGGTCCCGGACCGGGCGTGGGGGCGGGCGGGCGTCCTTGAGCGAGCACCGACAGTCGTCGCTCGTGACCACGCAGGCAGCGTCGCGCGGGCAGCAGCAGCGCTGCGTTGAGCGCGTCTCCGGGTCTTCCCACGAGCCGCAGTACTTGCCAGGGCCACCAAAGTATGCGCGCGAGCAGTCGTTGTAGGTGGCGCAGACCTGGCAGCCGGACAGGGACGGCGACGGCGTCGTCGTCGAACCGCTGGGCTGTGCGTCGACGCGCGGCAGCGCGAGGCAGAGGAAGAACAGCACGCCGAGCCGCACGCGGCGCGTGGCCGACAGCGGCGTCTTCATGTCGGCCGGCCGGCGAGTTCACGTGTGCTTCCTGCAGGAAGCTCCCAAAGGTCTTGAAGAGACCGATCGGATCTTATCGTGGATCGCGCTCGCTCGTGATCAGATTGGCCTGAGCCGTGGTGGAGGTGGGTATTCATAGCTTCTCCTGGATGGTGAACGCAGCCAGAGGCAGAGGGTCTCTAAGATCCGCGTCAAGCCTAAGAGCAGTGGTGTACGTGCCGTTCCTATAGAAGTCGGTGCATACACAAGGCGTTTGTTCTTCGCCGCTATAATACACCGGTGTCTTGAAGTCGTGCGCATGAGGGCACGTGCGCGGCAGTGCCGCTTGCGGCGGGAGGAGCCCGCCGACGCTCGCTCGGTGAGACGTGAGGTGGCTTTGCTGCACGCGGAGGGGGAGAGGCGCTTCAAGGAAGCGTGGGGTTGTTGACGGCCGGGCAGACAGACGATCAGGTTGCTCAGCTGCGCGAGAGCAACTCAGGATCGCACCGCAGTGGCGACCGCCAGAGAGAGCAAGAGAGGCCGAGTCCCTCTCCCTGATATGCTCCTCTCCATTGCGTTGGGGCGGTGGGATGCGCCGCCTCTATGTGACTCTGACGACGCCAACTCAGCGTTACACATGGCTCCGCGGTCACGCACGCCGCCGGCGGCCTCCGCGAACGACGAGATCGGACGCGAGGAGAAGGACGCGTCGGCGACGTACAGTATCAGTGGTCCGAACGACCAACTCGGGATTCTGTAGTTTGTCGATAGTGCTGGTGGCCCGAAATCCGGCGAGGGCTCCTTGTCGCCTCTCTCTGTCTCAGGACCGCGAGTGGACCATTGTTCGTGACCACTGCTATCCAACCTACGAGGTCCTTTAGTTAAGGCGCTGCCTGGGAGACCTTGAGAAGAGGACGTCTGCGCCGTTTCGGCAAGCTGTCTTGTTGCCCATCGATTAGAGGGCGCGGGTGATCCACTGCTAGCGAGCGAGGCGTGGGATCCCGTTCTACTTCTACTGTGCTACATCGAGAATGTCTATACACCCCGGCCGGGCACGCGAGCACTTGGCGCCGCCAACACAGCTACGTGAGCATTGTGGGTGCAACAAGGCATGTTGAACGGTGTACGTGTCCTCTCCCAGCTGCACAGCGCGGCGGTCCACTCCGTGTGGGTGAGGCTGTCAAACGAACGCGGGCCTGTCGCCCGCTGGCGCGATTACTCACGCTGTCGGCGGCCGCTTACTGAGTGTAACACATGGCTACACCTCTCGCATCCCGATGATGGCGGTCCAGTGGTGTTGGCGGTCGAGTCTGACGTCCTCGGGCAACTGGGCGCTGGCGATCGTGCCGATCAGAACGGCTTCG